>PVHT021183530.1:675246-691169 GCA_004024745.2 Catagonus wagneri | reverse complement strand
CCCGCAACCTCATCGTTCCTAGTCGGATTCGTTAACCACTGCGCCACGGCGGGAACTCCTTGGGTCCACATTTCTTAAAGTGATGTAAGACCCTTTTACTCCATGCCTTGTCATAACCATTTCACCTAAGTTCTACTTGTATTCCATTCTATAAAATGAAAAGGGGGGGAAAAAAACAGAGGCACAGAGCTAGTAAATAACTTCCTCCAGGTCCCAAGGTTAGTAAATGGTGGAACCCAGATTTAAATCTAGGTGTTTCTCTTCATTATCCAGTTGTATTAAACACCACAGCCTTGGTTTAATCTGAGATTAAATGTACCCATTTAATGTGGGATGTGGGCTACATTATGTGGAATAAGAGTACTCCTTCCTTTAATCAGCATTAGTTCTATGTGATGACAGGACCACTTAAATGAGAGAAGGAATGTAGGAATTCACATGTCTCAGAAACATGAAGTCAACTAGCTCACATGGAAAGGGAGGAAATTCTCATGGGGGTTTCAAAGGAATTTAGGGGTAAAGGGAGCAATGTAGGAATCACCCTACACTGTGTGTACAAAGCAGCATGCTGGGCCTTTCAGATGAGAACTGGGAGTCCTAGTCTCTACTTCCTAAGATGGGATGTAAGGATGATTCCTTCCATCCAGGGTTCTTAGGTCCCCAACCTGGAGACTCGGGATTTGCTTGTCGTAGCTCCAAATCCATTCAATGTAGGAACTTGAGACCAGACATTTCTTCACCGTGCCCTATTTTGTTCTTTTACCCCTTCATTCACACCCACTTATGATGTACATTTGAACCTGGTCCCTCCCTAGACCCTAAGCCGCATGGAAAGCAGGGCCACATTGTGTTTATCTCTACACCCCAGTTCCTCCTCCTAGAACTCACACGGTGCTTTGCACACTGAACATTAAATGAACATGTCTTACATCCGTGAAAGGACACAGGAGTGGATATCGAGCAGTAGAAAGCAATAAATTATTTGTAGGAAGGGTGTGGTACAGACAATGATCTTTATGAAAGGAAGTAGTGTCCCCTTCCAAGAAAGGGAGTTGATATTTGAATATTCTGGAACAAAAAGAATTAAAAGTTATAGTAGGTAACTCAAAGTTTTCTTTTTCATCCAACTAGATCAAAATACTTATGCTAATAAATATTTAATACTCTATTAATTTTATAAATTAATTTATTGATTTTAATCAAAATTTCTTAATTTTATAAATTTATTGGTTTTAATTAATAATTTACTAATAAATTAATGAATTGTTAGTATCATTGTGCCTCAGAATCACATGGGGGTGGGGAGTGGGGAACCGGGAGAGGAGGTATGATCAGATAGCACATTCCCAGACCCAAATCCCCAAAGACTGTGATTCAATGGGTCTAGGCCCTGGAACCTGAAATCCTTCCGGTGGTTTTGAAATGGTTGTTCACAGGCAACCATTTCAAAATCACAGGCTTCTGGCAGATCCCACACTGATACAGGCCATCCAATAGCGCTGATTCTGACATGAGACCAGCTGGTTCCCAGCTCTGCCGTTTACTGACCCCAAGGCCTTGAGCAAACAGCTGAGTCTCAGTTTGCTTCAGTCTCCTCATCTTAAAATGTGACATTAGCAACTCTTCATGAGGATTAAATGATATAACACATGTGAAGTGCTTCGAATTGTGCCTGCCACCAATAAATGTTCAATGAATGTTAACTATCATGACTTTTACTCTCTAAAAATTGTAGTGAAGTCATAAACCTCAGAGAGATTATTTTTACCTAGATGGTAGATATAGAGAAACATAAGCAATTTTTTTGTTTTGGTTTGGTTTTGATTTGGGGTTTTTTTTTGTTGTTGTTGTTGTCTTTTTAAGGCCGCACCCGCAGCATGTGGAGGTTCCCAGGCTAGGGGTCGAACTGGAGTTGTAGCTGCTGGTGTTCACCACAGCCACAGAAACTCGGGATCCAAGCCACGTCTGTGACCTACACTGCAGCTCATGGCAACACCGAATCCTTAACCCACTGAGCAAGGTCAGGATCGAACTTGCGTCCTTATGGATGCTAGTCAGATTCTTTTCTGCTGAGCCATGAGGGGAACTCCAGATTTTTTTAATTGGAGGAAAAATTGATAGTCTTTTAAAGTTCAAAAGGAATAAAGAATCATTGACTGTTTCACACACGTGCAGGTACACACACACACACACACATATGCACACATACATACATATAAAATTTATGTGAAATTTCCACTTTCTACATCTATGATTGGGTGTCTTATAAACAGCAAAAAGCAACAGCAAAAGAATACAAATGAAAAACAAAAGTAAAAGTGAAATTTACTAGTAGTGAGAGACAAGGATTAAGGATTTGAAGAGGGGAGCTATCTGGTGGCTCAGTAGGTTAAGGATCCACTGTTGTTCCTGCTGTGGTTTAGGTCACTGCTGTGGTGTGGGTTTGATCTCCGGCCTGGCAAAAAAAAAGAAAAAGGACTTTGAAGAGCAGAGTCTATATTTAATATTTCATATTAAATAATGGATATTTATCATTACTATCACTAAGATAACAGAATATGATACTTTGCTATTTATAAGTTTTTATTGCATACTCAACCTTTTCCCCATAGAAATTTTATGTACATTATTTCTTTCAGAGTCAGTTATGTATTATGATTTCAATTTTACAAATGAGGAAAGGCTTAAAATTTTAAATAACTGCTAGTAAGAGATGGAGTCCAGCTCACACCCAGATCTCAGACTCCAAACCCTGAGCCTGGTCAAATACCACACTAACCTCCACAGCTTTAAAAAAAAAAAAAAAAAGCTTAAAATATAGATCTAAATATATCTTGGGGTTCCTGTCGTGGCTCAGCTGTTAGCGAACCCGACTAGCATCCACGAGGATGTGGGTTTGATCCCCGGCCTCGCTCAGTGGGTTAAGGAGCTGACACTGCCGTCAGCTGTGGTGTAGGTAACAGACGCGGCTCGGTGTTGCTGTGTCTGTGGCGAAGGCCGGCGGCTACAGCTCTGATTGAACCCCTAGCCTGGGAACCTCCATATGCCGCGAGTGCGGCCCTAAAAAGACAGAAAGACCAATAAATAAATAAATAAATACATCTCAAGAATGGAAGAAAATTAATGAAATGAAGACAATTCCCTATACATTTATATTCAGTTCTCCTTTCAAATGAGTTTTTTGGTTTTTTTGTTTTGTTCTGTTTTTCTTTTTCCTTTTTAGGGCTGCACATGTGGCATATGGAAGTTCCCGGGCTAGGGGTCCAATCACCACAGCCTACAGCAAAGCCACAGCAACACCAGATCAGTAACACATTGTTCAAGGCCAGGGATCGAACCCACATTCTCACAGAGACAACACGGGGTTTTTAATCCGCTGAGCCACAATGGGAACGCCTCAGGAGATTTTGAAGGGGAAGCCCAAAGACTCACCACAAGCTGAACCACCGTCCTGACTCACTTGGTTAGAATCAAGCCCCATCCTGCTCGCAGCTCAGTGCCCTTCCCTGGCAGGGAGTCAGGCTGCCCTCTTTGATGGAGACTCCCACAACGCCCTCTCTCATGGAGCCAGGATTCTTGCACACCCCTAAAGTGAGTTATATTGTCAGCTACACGACTTGTTAGAATTACAAAGATGCTGTGTTCAAGCTCTTGTTATTCGGGTTTGATGAGCATCCTAGTATTGACCCACCATCGCCAGTCATGACTTCACAGTAAGATACTGTCAGCCAGAGAAGAGGGAGCCTGAGGAAAGTGGAGTGAGTCTTTTGAGTAGATTTGGAATAGAAGGAGGTGGTGTGAGAAGGGCAAAATCCTTCCTCTGTACCTGTCCAAAAGATTGCCAGGATGCCCTTAATAGCTGAGCAGCCGTAATGGCAAGGCAAGCTTTCAGTTAGGAAAAAGAAAAGCTAAAATGGAATACAATTCCTTAAAAAAAAAATCTATAGATAGAGTTATTTGTACTTGAGTTGAGAACTATAAGGAAAGAAGGAAACTGGGGTGCAAATTAAACTGAGATTTCTCACCCAGTAAATCAAACATGTAGCATCTGAATCCTGAATTTAAAGTTTACAGTAAAGAGAAGGTATTAGCAGTTCTTTGCAGGGAGGAAATAAATTACCAATTCATCATAAACCTCAACAGATGGGTTTTAGGTTAAGAGGTATAGTCAGGGGACTAGTAAGACAAAGCTAATGTCAGAAAGGGACTTCTGGGTTTCTTCCTTTTTTTAAAAAAATTACTCAATGACTTTTATTACATTTATAGGTGTACAATAACCTTCACAACCAAATTTTATAGCATTTCCCTCCCAAACGCTCAGTGCATGCCTCCCACCCCCCCCCAACCTGTCTCATTTTGGAAACCATCAGTTTTTCAAAGTCTGTGAGTCAGTATCTGTTCTGCAAGGAAGTTCATTGTGTCCTTTTTTAGATTCCACATGTAAGTGATAGTATTTGATGTTGGTGTCTCGTTGTCTGACTGACTTCACTTAGCATGATCATTTCTAGGTCCATCCATGTTGCTGCAAATGCCATTATTTCTTTCCTTTTAATGACTGAGTAATATTCCATGGTGTATATGTACACCTAAATGTCGATGGACATTTAGGTTGTTTCCATGTCTTGACTATTGCATACAGTGCTGCAATGAACATTGGAGTACATGTATCTTTTTGAGTCATAGTTTTCTCTGGATAGATGCCCAGGAGTGGGATTGCTGTATCAAATGGTAATTCTATTTTAGGCTTTCTGAGGAATCTCCATACTGAAATGCGCAGAAGATCTAAACAGACAATTCTCCAAAGAAGACATACAGATGAGCAAAAAACATGAAAAGATGTTCAACATCACTTATTATTGGAGAAATACAAATCAAAACGACTATGAGGTACCACCTCACACCGGCCAGAATGGCCACCATCAAAAAGTCTACAAACAATAAGCGCTAGAGAGGGTGTGGAGAAAAAGGTACCCTGCTACACTGTTGGGTTTCTTCCTCTTGAAAAGCACCTTCTGTTAACTAGCTTTTCCACTCACTCTCACACCACTAACAGCAGCATTTGTGCTAATGAGGAGAGTTTACCCAGGGTCTAAACAATTATGTGCTGTTGGGGTAATTAATCTGGGTGGAGGACACAAATTGTGTATGTTCCAGTTCCAGGGTGCTGGGATTTTTTTAATGTCAATATCTCTACTCTGAAAAATCTGAGTGCCAACTCCAGTGTTAAGACTAATTCCCCAGAATTACATCATTTCTTCTTTGATCCAGTGCCACAATTACATGTGATCTGTCAGCATGAACGGAGCATATTCAAAGTTTAGCACAAATACTATCTTTGCTTTATACAAGGAGTAATCAGCATACACTAAACAGTTCTAACTTAGAGGAAAAAATGACTGTCATCTTGCAACTGCTGGTGTACAATAATTGAGGAGTCTGAATATAGTGGAAAGTTTTCTGTCCTTGTCATACTATAGGGATAACCGTAGTGGCAAAGTGTGGCAAATTATTTGTATTTAGTCATGTGACAAATATTTGCTCATCTGTCAGCCCTTACCATATCAAATGCCTCATTGGTGATCCCCATGGCCAGACTGTCCTCATATTTCTGCACACAACACAACTTATGGTGTCAGAATTGAGTCAGTAGCCTCTAGCTCCCCTTTTCTCTAGCTCTCTCTTTATCTCTCTTCCTCAGCATGAATTTTTTTTTTTCTTTTTAGGGCAGCACTCTCAGCATATGGAGGTTCCCAGGCTAGGGTTCCAATCAGAGCTACAGCTACCAGCCTACAGCACAGCCACAGCAACATCAGATCCAAGTCGTATCTGCAACCCACACTACAGCTCATGGCAACACGGATCCTTAACCTACAGATCGAGGCCAGGGATTGAACCCTCAAGCTCATGGTTCCTAGTCAGATTCATTTCCACTGCACCCCGGTGGGAACTCTGTCAGCATGTAATTTTAAATTAAGCCATACACAAACTATATTCTCATCTTTCGTGGTGACGCCCTCTTAGCTTGGGGCAAGCTGCTCTCATATCTTCAAGTCTTCATTTTCTTATCTTCAAAATGAAGTTAATAACACCTACTGCTTGGGGAGATGGGAGAAATAATTAGCCCTTCAATACTTTGAAGTTGAGAAGAACCGCATTATTCTTTGTGCTCATTGTCTGGCAGAAGATGCGGAATTTTCCATTTACATTGGTGTGTTCATGAAGAAAATCAAAGACCAGATTCTATGAAAAGAGTTGTATGGTTGATTCTTAGCAAATGAGTAAAATGGTTTAGAGTTGCCTTCTTCTACTGTCTTAAAGAATACGTTCTCCTAAACAACTCACTGTTTTGAAAACAGATGCAAAAAAGAAAGAAGTCAACGTTTACTTTGTCTTTGCTATGCCAATTGCAAATCAATAGTTGGTAAAAAGTTTTATCTTTATAGATGTATTCCAGCTAATGAATAAAGAAGAACAATAAGATTGGAACACCATGTTTGTTTGTTTTTTTTAAATGGCCACACCTGTGACATATGGAAGTTCCTAGGCCAAGGACTAATTCTGAGCCATATCTGCAACCGGAGGAGCCACAGCTGCAGGTATACTGGATCCTTTCACCCACTGCCCACAGCAGGAACTCCTAGAACACTGTGTTATAACCCCTAATGAGTTAACACATCTAGGCTATGATCATCGATGGCTGATACCATCACAAAAAGAGACTTAATCGGACACTGTGTATTTCTGGATGGAAGCTCATGGCATCACCTTTGAAGTAGTCTAACCAAAACAAGCCAAACTTGAATGTGATCAAGCATCTAGATTTTAACTACAAATTTCAAGAAACATAATAAATAAGGGAGAACTTTAAATTATACCATAGAGAGTCCATCAGCAAAATCCAGAATACAAGAAACTCTACAAGCATACGACTTGTTTTCTGCAACAAATAAACTGCAAGGACAAAAAAAGTTCAAGAGGGAACCTGTTAAGTTGAAGAAATTTATGAGATATCAAATAATCACAATTATTTGGATTGTACTTCACACGAATTGTAAATAATAATTATGGTAATAAAGAGAAAATCAAGGAGACTTGAAGACTAATTGGATACTGATATTAGAAAACTGATGTAATTTTTTTAGGTGTGCTTATGATATCAAGATTATAATTTTTTTAAATCCTTCTCATTCAGAGATACCTCCTATTTTTACAGATAAAATGAGATTTCATTACCATATTTTCTCTAATTTAGAATATGTTTGAAATAGTTCATAGAAGTTTTTTTAAAAAGAGAGATGAAAATTAAAAAGATGAGTTCCCACCAGGCTCAGAGGAAACAAATCTGACTAGCATCCACTAGGACACGGTTTCAATCCCTGGCCTCACTCAGTGGGTTAAGGATCCGGTGTTGCCATGAGCTGAAGTGTAGGTCACAGACATGGCTCAGATCTGGCATTGCTGCAGCTCCAATTCAACCTCTAGCCTGGGAAACTGCATATGCTGCAGGTGCAGCTCTAAAAAGACAAAAAAAAAAAATTAAAAAGAAAAGGAAGTATAGAGCTTCTGGACACAAGAAAGAGAGGAAAATGTTATGAGTTAATTTTGAAGACAGACCATTTTGCCTATTAAGGAAAGATTTCAGGAACAAGTAGCATCAGAGTGACCAGAACTAGGTGTTGAGACAGGTAAGGAAGAAAACCAGAATGTAAGAGAAGCAATTGTGCCAGTTGCTTCACCTCTCTGTTCCTTAGTTTCTTCATCTATGAGATAAGACTGATAATAGTAGCTACCTCATAGGGTGGTTAGGATGAAATGAATTAGTGAAAGTTCAAACATAGTTCAGCATGTTGTAGCTGCATAGAAAAGTGTATTATTACATAGAGGTTTTAAGTCTAATCAGTTGATGCTCAACATTACTGATGATCAGGGAAACATAAACTAAACCATAAGCACCACTATTCACTCTTAGAATTGCTAAACTTAAAGCAACTGGACACAGCAATGTCGCCAAGGATGTGAAGGAACTAGAAATCTCATACATTGCTGGTGGGAAGGTAAAATGATATACTTGTTTTGGAAAGTAATTCGGCTGCTTCTTATAAAGAAAAATATACACTTAACATATGACCAGTAATCCTACTCAAGAAAAATAAAAATGTGTGTCTACACAAAGACTTGTTCAAAAACATTCATAACAACTTTATTTGTCATAGCAAAAACAACAGGAAACAACCCAAATGTTCGTCAGCAGATTACTAAACAAATTTTAGAGTAGCCATACAAAGGAATACTACTAAATAATTTTCTTAAATGAACAGTGGAAAAATGTAGGAACGTGGATGAATGTCAAAACATACTGAGCCGAAGAAACTGGACACAAAAGTGCACATATTGTGTAAATTTCATTTGCACAAAACTGTAGAAAAGATAAATCTAATTTATAATGACAGAAAGAAATCAATTGTTGCCTAGGACCAGGAGCAGAAAATTGATGGGAAGAGGCAAAAGAGAACATTCTGGGGTGATGGAAATGTTCCATATCTTTATTGTAGTGGTGGATACATGGAAGCATGCATTTGTCAAAAATTACAGAACTGTATTTTAAAAAGTAGGTGCATTTTATTGTATGTACATTATATCTCAGTAAACTTAATTAATAAAAATCCAATCTAATTGAATGAATGTGTGATTCTGTATTGGATCTTGAACTAGAAAATAGAAGGGAAGAAGAAAGGAAGGGAAGGAAGGAAGGGAAGGAAGAAGGAAGGAAGGGAAGGAAGGAAGGGAAGGAAGAAGGAGATGGGAAAGCTATTTTCTTTAGCTCCATAGGACATTAATGAGACACTGAGACAGTGGGAAATTTTTGTATGGAGTCTGTGGATTAGATAACAGTACCGTATCAGTGACAATTCCCTAATTCTAATTCTTGTACGATGGATATGTAAGAAAGTATCCTTGAGGGAGTTCCCATTGTGACTCAGTGGAAACTAGTACCAAACTAGTATTCACAAAGACCTGGGTTTGACCCCTGACCTCACTCAGTGGGTTAAGGATCCAGTGTTGCTGTGGCTGGGGTGTAGGTCAGCAACTGAAGCTGATTCCACCCCAGTCTGGGAACTTCCATATGCCTTGGGTGCAGCTCTAAAAAGACCCCCCAAAAAAAAAAAATGTAGCACCTCTCAGAGTTCTATGGTGGCCTAGGGGTTAAGGATCTGGTATTGTCACTGCTGTGGCTTGGTTCGATCTGCTGTGGTACAGGTTCGATCCCTGACCCAGGAAATTCTGCATGCTGAGGATGCAGCCAAAAAAATAAAAATAAAAAATGTGGCACTTCTCGGTAGTGTGCTAGTTATTGTTCGGAGCACTATTGAAAAATCTAAAATCTGGAATATTCCTAGTCCTTGGAATAACCCTAGTCCCTCTTTGAAACTCAAAATCAAAGTGTTTGTGTTCTGATCCACTAAGAAAACTACACCTAATCCAAACTTATGTGAATGCGGAAAACAGATGAGTCCTATATTTAACCGAAAGGCACCCCATACAGAATCCCTCCCCTAATAGGTGAGTTAAGGGAGCAAAGGGTGGAGCAGTTAATGGCAGTCTCCAAAAAGCTCCAGGCTACTGGGAGTTCTCAGTGAGTAAGCATGAATCTGCCCCAAATCTAGGCCAAGCCCCATTAGCCTGGCAGCCCGTAACATCACCAGTGAGGTAGAAGACTGGGTGAATGCTGGGGTCACACCCTCCATAAAGGTTGTGTGAGCTCAGACGTGAAACACTGCAAAGGAGGGGACAAGGGATTAAGCATTCTCTTTCAACTTCTATACATAAATTAATGTTCCACTGAGATTCCAAACAACTATGGACCAGAGAGTACAAGTGGCAATTGTTCTAGGCAGCCCCTGCCTGGGGAGAGCTGACCGGCTTTCATGGGAGCAGTCTCCAGCCAGCCACACTGATACCAGAGTGGAAGTCACTGACATGAACTGGAGAATCAGACCTCCCTCTCTCTTACATGGTCCAGATGCCTTTAAGTCCACAACTGACAAGATTTATGTCCCATTGGGTTAATCATTCAGCACATTACATGTACATGACCCACCTAAACTTATAAAACGCTCTGTATGCCTCATACAAAGACATTTTCGTCATCAGTTCATTTTAATTCCAAAGTTGAACTAAGCAAGTTTGTTTTCATTTTTCCATGGCATCCCTCAGAGGAAGGAGGCAGCAAGATGTATTAAGAGATAGTTGGCCCTGGAATCCAATGGTGGTTCCGACACTCGTAAGATCTATGTCTTCAGGTTCAACTTCTCTGGGCCCCAGTTTTTTCATCTATAAAACGGGAACTCAGAATTGTTGTAAGGCTTATACCATCTTAAACTGTAAGTAAATGCTAAGCTTTCCACTTATGCGATCTATTGCCAGCTTCGCCCTAGACATTCCGTGTTTAGCTAGGACCCTCCTCATTCAAGCTACATGTTAGAATTATCAGGGAGCATTTAATACAGACAATTTCCTAGCTCTACTTCCAGAAAATTTGATGTAATTGATCTGGGAGTGGAGCCTAGGCATTAGCTTTTTTGGGGGGGAGGGACACATCTGGGCATATGGAAGTTCCCAGGCTAGGCGTGGAATCAGAGGAGCAGCGGCCTACACCACAGCCACAGCAACACCAGATCCTCAACCCACTCAATGGGGCCATCCGCATCCTCATGGATACCAGTCAGTCCGGCGCAGGTTCGTTACTCTAAGCCACAGTGGGAACTCCAGGCGTTAGCATTTCTAAAAAGTTCCCAACAATTCTAAATAGCAACCAGGTTGAGAATCACTTCTCAAATCATGAGCTAGGAGTGAGTTTTCTCAGACTCACTAGGGTTGATTGTAAAATGAGGATTCCGGGTGGAGCCCTACCCTGTGACTACTGAGTCAGAATTTCTGGGAGTAGTCCCAAACCTCCATTTTTAACAACTTCCTTGGTTAATTAGAATGTATATAAAATTCAAGACTGGAAGGGATGGGATGTAACAAATGTTTCCTAAATCTAGATGAAAAGACAGTTCTCTGAGCCTCATGCCTAGAAAAGATTATCTTCTTTTCAAGTATTCTGAGCTTTGGGGATCACTCTAGAATCTCACCACTCTATCATTCAGATAGAAAGGATCAACTGAATCATACGTGATCCGAAATCTGTACTCAGAATGAGGACATTTCTAGACCAACTTCACGATCACATTTCAACATGGAAGATTAGGTAGGATACAGAGCTATCTATTCACTTGGCAAGCAGTGTGAGTTAATAATATGCTGAGACTCCCTACTTTCCTTCTCCTCTTTTGAAATTCTGCCTCTCCAGCTCAAGGAGAGAAAAGACACAAAAGAAATATATTTATTCAAAAAGAATATATTCACCAATATATCCATTAGAATTACATCTATATGTATACACACACACACAGTTACATAAAAACACATAGACCTATACAAATATATACATTTACATATGCATACATATGTATATATTCGTGTGTGTATATATAAATATATTCATTGAATTATTTCAAGAAAATCCCTTTACTGGAATTTCCTGTTTGGTGCAGTGGGTTATGGATCTGGCATTGCCACAACTGTGGTTCAGGTCACAACTGCAGCTCAGGATCGATTCCTGGCTAGGGAACTTCCACACGCCATGGGTTCAGCAAAAAAAAAAAGGCTGTCTCTTAGTGAATTGATCATGCAGCATATTGGCTTTCATCAAGTTGACCCGGAGCCCCTATTCTGGTCAAGGGGAATGACTTGCTCCCTGAATAAATCATTTATTTTCTTACTTTCATCCCATTTCCTTCCATACACCAGCAATATTTCATTTCCTCTCCTTCCATCAGTGAACACCTACTGTCTTTAAGATCTGGATCAGGTGAGAGGTCTTCTTTCTGCAGTTCCTGAGCCAACAGTCCCCCCCGCCACTCCCCACCAGAAACAGAAGGTATTACCCCACCGCATATCTTCAGCCAGCATTCTGCATAAAATGACACAAGGAGTAGTTGTCCTTCCGTAGTGTACAGTCGATGTATCATTACCTTCAGGAAATGCTGGTTCAGTTTTTACAAGCTACCCTTCGGGGTGAAGTAGGCATTTTTAAGGTGCTCTTTCAGTTCACGAAATACTGTCTGATACATCTCCCAAAATACTGGCAGTAGATCTAAGGAACTCCTAGAACCACAGAGCAAACCCATAAGGAATAGTCTCCAAAACAGGATGCACAGAGTCCAAATGGGTTCACTGATTAATTCTACCACATATCTCAGAGAGAAATTACACCAATTTTCTACAGTCTCTTCCAGGAGATAGAAGCAGGAGTACTTTCTAACTCATTCTAGAAGGCCGGTGTTACCCTAACACCAAATCCGTAGGAAGATATAACAAGAAAAGAAAACTACAAACCAATTTCTCACCAAACTAAAGATACTCTTACCATACAATATAGCAATCATGCTCTTTGGTATTTATCTGAAGGAGTTGAAAATTTATGTCCACACAAAAACCTACACGTGGAGGTTTATAGCAACTTGATTCACAATAGCCAAAACTTGGAAGCAACCAAGATGTTCTTTAGTAGAGGGGAGTTCCCATCGTGGCGCAGCGGAAATGAATCTGACTAGGAACCACGAGGTTGCAGGTTCAATCCCTGGCCTTGCTCAGTGGGTTAAAGATCCGGTGCTGCCGTGAGCTGTGGTGTAGGTCACAGATGCGGCTCTGATCCCACGTTGCTGTGGCTGTGGCGTAGGCTGGCAGCAACAGCTCTGATTAGACCCCTAGCCTGGGAACCTCCATATGCCACAGGTTCAGCCACAAAAAAAAAAAAAAAAAAAAATGTGTTCTTTAGTAGATAAGTAGGTAAATAAACTGTGGTGTATCTGGACAATGGAGTAGTTTTCAGTGCTAAAAAGAAATAAGCTATTGCAGCTCCCATCATGGCGCAGAGGAAATGTTTCCAACTAGGTATTATGAGGTTGCCTGTTTGATCCCTGGCCTCGCTCAGTGGATTAAGGATCTGGCCTGGCCATGAGCTGTGGTGGAGGTCACAGGCACGGCTCGGATCCTGCATTGCTGTGGCTGTGGCATATGTTGGCAGCTGTAGCTGATTCCACCCCTAGCTTGGGAACCTCCATATGCCCTGGGTGCAGCCCTAAAAAGCAAAAAAAGAAGAAAAAAAGAAAGAAACAAGCTATCAAGCCATTAAAAGACAAAATGGACTCTTGAGTGCATATTAATAGGTGAAAGAAGTTAATCTGAAAAGAAAAAGGGAACATTCCTCAAACATCTTTTCTAAGACCTTAGAGAAGTTCTCACTTTAATAATTAAGCATTAATTACTTTAATATTAGTAATAAGCCAAATAAGTCCATTGATTTCTTTTAAATTATTGAATGGAAGATTCTTTAAATTCTATAGTGCTTTACAATTTTTTTTTTTTTTTTAGGGCATACAGAAGTTCCCAGGCTATGGGTCAAATCAGAGCCACAGCTGCCTGTCCATGCCACAGCCACAGCAATGCCAGATCCGAGCAGTGTCTGCGACCCACACCACAGTTTACAACAACGCTGGATCATCAACCAACTGATGGCCAGGGATCGAATCCCGCATCCTCATGGATACCAGTCAGATTCATTTCCACTGTGCCACAACAGGAACTCTGGTGCTTTACAATTTTCAGAAGTTTCACACACATGGTTTCATATAATCCCATAATAACCCCTTTTGTTCATCCCCTACCCTGATGTAATCCCTCCCCCTTTTCCTCTCCCCACTGGTAACCACTAGTTTGTTCCCTACTTCTGTGACTCTGTTTCTTTTTGGTTATACGCGCTAACGTTGTTTTTTTTTTCTTTTGAGAGCCGCACCCACAGCATATGGAGGTTCCCAGCCTAGGGGTCGACGCAGAGCTATAGCTGCCTGCCTACGCCACAGCAATACAAGATCCAAGATATATCTGCAACCTACACCACAGTTCAGGACAACGCTGGATCCTTAACCCACTGAGCCAGGCCAGTGATAGAACCTGCGCCCTCATGGATGCCGTGTGGCTGTGGCTGTGGTGTAGGCCGGCAGCTGTAGCTCCGATTCAGCCCCTAGACTGGGAACCTCCATATGCTGTGGGTGCAGCCTTAAAAAGACAAAAAATAAAAAATAAAATAAAAAATATAACACTAGTGAATATAACAAAAAAGAAGCAGACTCATAGAGAGAGCAAACTAGTGGTTACCAGTGGGGAGAGGAAAGGGGGGAGGGGTCACATCAGGGTGGGGGATTGAAAAAAAGTGGTCATTATGGGATTACTAGTGAGATTCATTTCCACCGAGCCATGATGGGAACTCCAGTGTTGTATTTTTTATATTCCACGTATAAGTGATATTGTACAGTGTTTGTCTTTCTCTGTCTGACTTCACTTAGCATAACACACTCCAAGTCCATCTGTGCTGTTACAAATGGCAAAATTTCATTCTTTTTATGGCTGAGTAGTATTCCATTGTACATATATACCACATCTTCTGTATCCATTCATCTGTTGTGGGCACTTGGGTTGCTTCTATACCTTGGCAACTGTAAATGGTGTTGCTATGAACATTGAGGTATATATACTTTTTGAATTAGAGTTTCTATTTTTTGGATACATACCTAGGAGTGGAATTACTGGCTCATATGGCAGTTCTATCTTAAGCTTTTTGAGAAGTCTCTATAATGTTTTCCACAGTAGCTGCACCAATTCATTAACAGTGAACAATTCCCATGAACAGCGTTAAGGAGTTCCCTTTTCTCCACGTCCTCACCAGCAATAGTTATTTGTGGTCTTTTCAGTAATAGTCATTCTGACGAGTGTGCTAACAGCTCCATTGATTTTGACTTCACCAATTTGTGAATTGTATTTGCTTAAAAGTTCAAAATAATTTTTTATATTTACAATATACAAATATATGATGGAAGACTACAAAAAGTCCACCTTTTCATTTAGTTGACTAGTAACCACAGGTATTTTAGTGCATTATATATAATATATTAAATATCAAATTGTTTCGAGTATTCTATAATTCAGAATTTTCCCTGTCCAAACTCATTTTTTTCTGAATAATTCTAAACCAGTAAGAATCTGTTCCTCTCTTTCTCCAAGTCTTCCTTCCTCTCTCTCCCCTGGGTCAAATCCCCCTCCTCTGCTGCTCCCATAAAACACCTAAGAGAACTCATTTATTTCCTCATAAGACAAGATATTTGGCTTTGGGTTACAAATGTGACTGGGCAGGTTCTCTGCGCAGGGACTGGGCACCATTCCCAGTGGGGTTTTTTCCAATAAAGTATTGCCCCAACAAGCCCCTACAAGAGAATTGCCAGATTCCAATTTCTAGGAATTCATGTATTTCTGTTACACATTCAAAAAAACGTTTCATCAAGGCATGGGGCAAGTCCTGTCTTCATTGAATCTTGGGTCAACACCGTTAACTCACACTTAGAAGAAGGGCAGAGAAAGAATTCAGGGGTACATTCTGAGAAAGGATCATATTTCAGGTCCCCAGCATGCCCAGGAAAGAGGATCCTGAACTATATACCCTTGAGAAAGGAATGCTGAGTACACAGAGCCATTATGACACTCACTCTACCTTAGGGATAAATTTTTATATGGTGATAAGAAATAATGCACATATATGTTCATTTCCAGAGACATATTTACAACTCAAGGAACTAGAAGCAGAGCAATGTGTTTCCCTGGGGACTCTAACTTCCTGTCAGCCTCAATGGTGGCCCCCATGAGCTCACTGCCAATGAGTGACCTCATTGCTGCCCCATTCAGACAGCACATTTTGAAGAGACATTCACCCAACATGACCCACCATACATACTGCGTGCGTGTGTGTGTGTGTGTGTGTGTGTGTG
>PVHT021183530.1:585579-674246 GCA_004024745.2 Catagonus wagneri | reverse complement strand
GCCGGCCTTCGCCACAGCCACAGCAACGCGGGATCCGAGCCGCGTCTGCGACCTACACCACAGCTCACGGCAACGACGGATCCTTAACCCACTGAGCGAGGCCAGGAATCAAACCTGCATCCTCATGGATCCTAGTTGGGTTCATTAACCGCTGAGCCATGAAGGAAACTCCTTATAAGTTTTTAATTTACTGCATTTTCAAATGTCTAGGCATTTACTTGGGATTAAAAAGAAATTAACCTTTAATGCCCAAGAAAATAGAAGCAATCTCTTTCCAATCACAACGCTTTTTAAATTGAATAAATGAAAAAAAAAGAAGAAATAAACTTTTAGAACCATGGTATATGTGGCTCATAAACATAGGTTAAATTCTGTCCACTCTGAATTCCTCCGCCTCTGCTACCACGACACTTCTCCTGATTCAGTTCCCCTCAATTCCAATACCTGCCATCACTGATGGTGCAAATTTCTGCTCCTACTTCTTTCCAAGCTCGCCTCTCGGTCCTGACTAGCTCTACTGCTCTTCAGGACCATGGCCCATATCACCCCCTCCATCACCCTACAGAATCTCTGTTCTCTTGTGAACATAGTCCTTTATGAGCAGCGCAGTGGGTAAACTGAGAGCAACAATGCAGCATAAGGGAGGACAAAAACTCTTAGAGAATGACTAGGAAATGGGAAAGGTGAGCATTCGTGGTAGGATGGATGGGAAGAAGCTAAATCTTCACCCTCCTGAGTGAAAAGTCAAAATGTAGTGACTAAAGATGGAAAATCCAGAAGTAGAGAGTAGAAATATATGCATGCCCTTCAGAGAACTGCAAGTAAATTCTAAAATGACCAGTTAAAGAGGTGAAAGAGGGGCCCTCTCAAAATAAGAAAAATGGAAGGAAAGCAGGGGGGGTGTGAAGGATTCCATAACAAACCATACAAAACCTGAGTATCACTGACAAAACCAAAAAGCAAACATAAAGAGGCAAAACATTCATCGAGACCTTACTTTGAAAGCTGCATACCATCCATCATATGGAGATATATGGTTAAGTAATCACCTATTGTTGGAGCTCCCATTGTGGCTCAGGGGTTAGCAAACCTGACTAGTATTCATGAGGGCCTGTGTTCGATCCCTGGCTTTGCTCAGTGGGTTAAGGATCCAGTGTTGCTGTGACTGTGGTGTAGGCCGGCAGCTATGGCTCCAATTAGACCCCTAGCCTAGGAACTTCTATATGCTGCAGGTGCAGCCTTAAAAAGACAATAAATAAATAAACTAAAAAAAAACATCACTTATTGTTGAATAACTTGTTTCCATTTTTTTTCCCTAATAGCATAAACATGTTGAACAGCTTCATCTGGGCATCTGGATCTGCATCTCTGACCACCTTCGTAGAGTAGATTCCCATTCTGGAGCAGAAGGAAGTGGACTCTGTTGGAAAAACCAGGCCCTTCCACCATAACCCACAGCTCCCATTAAAAATGCCCTTGAGGACAAAGACCTTCAGGATCAATAGTAAACTTAATTGGTTCCATTATATACTTACTTTATTTTATTTATTTTCTCTTTAGGGCCATACTTGTGGCATATGGAAGTTCCCAGGCTAGGGGTCCAATCAGAACTGCAGCCGCCGGCCTACACCACAGCCACAGAGGGATCTGAGCCGCGTCTGCAACCTACACCACAGCTCATGACAACGAGGGATCCTTAACCCACTGAGCAAGGTCAGGAATTGAACCTGCATCCTCATGGATACTAGTTGGCTTCATTACCACTAAGCCATGACAGGAATTCCTATATACTTATTTTAATTAGTTAAATTAATACTTTGATTCATTAGTTTAATTTTATGTACCCATCTTATGTTTAACTAGCCCATCCAACCTCTGACCCCACAAGAAGGGGGAAGGAAAGCCTGACAAGAATGAGCTGGGTAGTCTCAAAGCTATTCCTCTGGGCTGTGGGTGGAGCTTGTCCTCTAAGGGCCACAGCCACCCTGAGAGCCCACAGAGAGGGGAAGGGGAGAAGCCATTAACGACTGTCCAACAGGAGCTCAAATGTTCAGCCTGTACTTAGATTATTCTCCTGCTACCGTTCCCACAGGTGTAACCCCTGGTCCAGTTCTGAATGTTTGAAAGCTCTGGGTATGTAATGTCAGACCACTGTCCAGAACCCTTGTACAAACTATCACGAATGATGATGCAAAGAAAACATGAAGCATTAGGCTCTTTGGGGCCAATTCATTAAGGTTTGATCGTCCTTTCCTAACAGGTTTTGGACATTCTGTGAGATGCTACCCTGAGAGGTGATTTGTAAGTTATGAAACAACTAATGTTGTATCTCTCGTGTTCCATTCCTCGCTGTTGGAGTTTCTCTGGTCCCATGCTAACTAACAACCACCAGCCCTGTTGGGGTCTACCGAGCACCTGAAATGTGGCTAGTCTGAATTGGGGTGTACTTACAAGTGGAAGGTACATCCCAACTTCAAAGACCTAAGTGCAACAAGAATGTAAGACCTCTCATTAACTTTCTATATGGATTACATGCTGAAGTGATAATATTGGGGATATACTACTTCTTTTGTAATGTGGCCACTAGGAAATTTAAAATTAAAGTATATAGACTTTAATATCTAAATATATACAGCAGGGTCACGATGCTGTACAGCAGAAATTGACACAACACTGCAAATCAACTATACCCTAATTAAAATACCAAATTTTAAAAAATAAAATGAACACATGGCTCACACTTGCAGCTTTTGCAATATTTTCTACTCAACAGTATTATTCTTCAGGTATGCATTTTTTATTTTAACCCAGAGATGAAGGCCAAGAATTCCTTCACAGCTGATGTCCTAATCTGTGCCTTTTCTTATTCCTGCCCTGGGGCTACTGCCTCTGACAATTTTCAAGGGGGTTACAACAAAAATAAACTACTTAACAGCGGTGTGGGTGGGTGGGGAGCTGTAATTTCTGTGAAGAGCCAGTAGAGGGACCTCTTACCACACTTAGGACTGAAAAACCAGGAGACCCAACTGTTTAGAATATCATTATATTGACAGATTGTTAATTGATTAACAGACTGATCGAACTAAGAAAATTAATTAATTCATATTGAGTGGAAAACTTTCTTTAAAATTTTCAGATGGATCTGCCATTGGGGAACTGCTTCAATAGCCAAAAACATAATTTAAAAGAGTAATAATATTTGAACTCCTTTTATTTTTTTCCTAAAACTCTTAGAATTACAATTTTAAAAACAATTTGAATTCCCCTTTTGGACCTCTAGATACGAAAGAGTAAAATTCTGAAATTTCTTGATGTAAATACTTTATCTATAAAGGAGCTTATCCTATGCCATTTGTATGAAATATTTACAACAAAAGTGTGACTTGATGTCAATATTTAATGTCCTGCCATAATTCATGTCCTTAATGGCAGTTACTCTTCTGAGGCTAATTGTCCCTGGATTCTGCTTCCCCTTGAAACCTTCTGGTAATGTTTGAGTAATAAATTAACTTTAATTTGATATGGCCACTACTCAGATTTCTTGCTGGCAAACAAGAAAAACTGACTTTGTCTAATTTAAACAAAGGAGAGGGAACTGGTAAAAGGATATTAGGGCGAGGATAGAACTGAAGGCAAGCCCAGAGAATCCAGTTCAGGAATTAAGCAGGAACCAAAGGAGGCCAGAAAGGCCTCTCCTCACCCATAGGGTGGGGTGGGGTGGCTGTGGGGGAACCACTCACTCTACTTCTACTGCCAGTTATGGAGTCTCGTCTCCTCTGCTTTGTGTCACCTGCTCAGGATTCAAAGCGTCACACAAGAACAGCCAAGCTGAGGTTGTAAGCTCACATGCTCTGTCCACCAGGGAGACTATCCTCTTCCCCCACTTCCCCCCCACACCCTGGTCACATCGGAGAGCAGGTCCCTGTCTCCCCTTCTCCTTGGGCAATCTGGGTGTTGTGCATTGAATGGTATCCTCCAAAAATAGATATGTTCAAGTCCCAACCTCCAGTAGCCATAAATGTGACCTTATTTGGAAATGAGGTCTTTACAGATGTAATCAAATGAAGATGAGGTACACAAGGGAAAAAATGTAGCTATATTTGATGATGGATGTTAACCATACTTGTGATGATCCTTTTGCAATGTATACAAATATCAAATCATGTTCTACACCTGAAACTAATATAATATTATAAGTCAAATTTATCTCGATTTTTAAAAATTAAGATAAAGTCATCCTGGTTGAGGGTGGCCCCTAATTTACACCTTCAATGGTCACTGTTGCTCCAAACAAGATGAAGGGAAGTGGCGAGGTTGGCAAAAACCTGAGTGCTGTTCTCTCTTTCACTATGAGAAAGCGGATGCTTGGGATGACATCCAGAAGTGGCCAAAATGTAGAAGCACAGAACAGTGGGCATGTGACATGCCAGGGATGGTGGAGAGAAAGAGGAGCCTGAAAAGAATGATGACAAACAATGCCAAGGTGAGAAGCAGTTTTATCCAGTTCATATTGTAGCCCTTTAAGTTAATTTGGAGTCTACCAGGGCCAGTCTAACTCTCTGTGGAAACCATGGGCATAAAGTGTTAGAAATAACTGTAAGATCCTAGTAAAAGGTATTACAGAGGTAACATCCAATACCTTCGTAAAGTAATGGACTCCTGTTGGAGTCCACTAGTAAGTTTTCTAAAATTCCATACCTGATTATCATCTCCATTACAAAAGATAGCATTATGCCATGTCTGCCACCAAGTTGCCTGAGAAATTGTATACTGTTATGAAGCCTGTTTTATTTTCCCAAAGGGATAATGTTACACTTTGGCATCAAGTGGTTCATGGAGATGAAAATAAAAAGCACCACCATTTATTGAATGTCCATAATGGGCTAGACATTGTAGCTCATTATCTCTTACCTCTACAGAAACCTTGTGAAGTAGGAATTATTATCCAGCTTTAAAGATAAGAAAAATAGGTTTCAGAGCAGTTAAGTGCCTGTCCTAAGGTCTCACCTCCATATCTCTGATATTTAATGTTATACCACAATGTTTCAGCAATCTGGCATAAAAGCAAAGATGCATCTCTCAAGCATCCACAGTAATTTCAAGTAATATAATCATGCTGCTCTCTAAGGGATTGGCTTAAAGCAACAAGAGATTTTAGAGATTTGTCTGATCCTCTTCACACATAATAAGCAAACTAAAAACAGTAAAAGCTAATAATGACTTTCCTAAGATCTAAAAGCAAGGGAGTGACAAAGCTGAGTACAGACCTGGGGTCTTCTGATTAAATCATGCTAAGTTTCATCCAAACCCCTCTCTTAATTCTCTGAGAAAGACCACAAAGCTGTTGAGTGAGTCAGGATTAGATCCTAGGACATCAGGACCTCAGGTCCAGAGAGATCTCTTTCTACTGTCCTCCAGTGTGCAGACGCTACACAATAAAATTACAGCATTTCTGTTGGCATTTCTCAAACATATTTGTGTCATAATACCCATTACTTAGACAATCAATGCACAATGCTGGCCTTTTTCATTCAGAAAATCTAGAAGGAGCTTGGAGGGTTAGATGCTTTTCATATAATAGTCAACCCAATTTAGATTTGTTGATTGACACATTGTCCACTTGGATCAATTACATGATACTTTACACTCCAGTGTCTTTGAAGAGAGCCAACTTCTAAATAAGTTAATGTCTCCATCTCTCTCAAAGGTATATATTTCCCTGAATCCATGACTTAGGGGCTCTTATAATATCCCTTTTCTGGAATTTCTCACTGGCACAATAAAACCACTTTATTGGGGGTATTCCTTGCCTTGATAGGGGTATATTTTTTTCTCTTTTAGGAGGAAACCTGAACCTATTGCTTCTACAAAGTCCCACCATTTTAAAAACAGTTCCTGAAACGTGAAGAATGAAAGCTGAACATTTCAGCCTTTTCACAACTTTATTTGTAATTTCCTCTAGTTTGTCATCTTCTATGACAGTCTTTTAATAACATGTAAATACCTGATCTTAACAATATATGAAAGACACTTGACATTAATAGCACAATTTGCTGCTTTCTTCTATGATTTTTATAGACCTAAGTTTTCCCACTATAAAATCTATTATAAAATGGATTTTCAGACTGCCACTAGTTGTCATTCACGTGTTAGGGTGTTTTTTACAGGATAACTGTTTGACCCCATGCCTTGTTCCACTAGACTGGGTAAGAGGAGGAACCCTCCAGGAGAACCAGGATTGGAGGATGGGATTTTCCAAGGAAGAACACGGCCATTTTGCAACTTTAAAAATATTGTTGGCCAGGAATTGCTCTTGGGAGTAGTTTATCTGGCATAGAACAGCTTATTTTCCCAGCATGACCTTAGGATATAATTTGGTAATGAAAGCATTAAGCAACCTTGAGGTTTAATACAGTGAAATTAAATAATTGAATTGGCTGTGGTTTTTAACCTATGCAGACTCTTCCAAGGTGGAATCTGGCCAAGGTTATGAATAAACACTTGGTCTTTCAAGACTTCCATTTTGTAATTAGAATTTGAATAATGTGAAAGAACAGTTCCCTCAGTAGCACAGAGGGTCTTTATATGAAAAAAATGTAAATTCCTTGTTGCATCTAAAATTCCCCCCTCTAGGCGAAATTCAGGGCCACACATTTCTATGATCATTGCAGTCAGCATTTCTTACCACGCATTTTGTTTGTTTTTTCTTTTTAGGGCTCCACCTGCTGCATATGGAAATTCACAGGCTAGGTGGTCGAATTGGAGCTGCAGCTGAGGTCTACACCACAGCCACAGCAACACCCGATCCGCATTTGCAAACTGCAGCACAGCTTTTGGCAATGCTGGATCCTTATCTCACTGATCATAGGCCAGGGATCAAATCCGCATCCTCACAGAGACAATGTCAGGTCCTTAACTCCCTGAGCCACAATGGGAACTCCGTCTCACCACTTGTTTTTAACTCGTAAGGCATACATTGTATTTATCATTCATTTTGCCCTATGAACACTGCTCTCTGTTTGAAACTGCTCTTTTCCCACTATATTTGAAATTTGGGGGAGAAAGGGCTATGTTTGACTTCTTACTTGAATTCATTTAAGCATCAGATTCAGGTCTGCCTACCTAATAGGAGCTCAGTCATTACCAGTTTGTTGAGTGTTCGAAAAGTATTATTGGTTTACTTGAACCAATTAGATATGTCACCAATTCTATTGTTTCAAAGTCCCAGGGTTTATATCTATTTACACATATAAATAAAAAATCCATCCCATGTGCTCTGATCTCAAAGACCAACATAATCACAAATAGAGTAGAAAGAGGAGTATTAAATGTCTCATCTAGTTAAGATATTGACCTCGAATTACATTGAAATAGCAGCTTCCAATAAAATACTTTTTAGCTTTGGCAATTCTTAATTTTTCATCTCACTACTGAAATGTATCCTTTTAAAATCCGTTTTTAAATACAGATAAATACAGATAAAACGCAAGGAGGAAAGTTGCCAGCTGATTTTCGTCTTCAAGTGGTCAGACCAACCTTTTACTCAGGGGTCCCCAGTCCTGTGGCCATACCCCTCTCTACCCAGAATATTATCCTTATCTATTACTCAGAAATTTACCATTATGTCAATTACTAAATGTTAGCTGGTAATTAAATCATGACATTTCTACATGAAAACACAACCAACTTTTTTATTTCTGACACGATGATATCTCTGAAAACATTTGCAGATGTTAAGTATATGCACTTTGAAGAGGAAGCTAAAAACAAAGCTTAAGGTCTCAATAGATTTGCTTAAAGTTAATAATAATGAGCTTCTAAAAGAGTGAAGAAAGCATGACACTGTTTTCAAAAGGAAAAAAAACTGCTAAACAGACATGATATTCGAGCCATCTCCTGTAAAACACATAATTGCTACTCATTGTGAATTCAGTTTACTTCTGCTTAATCTTGTTGTAGAATAGACTTAATTGGGCAATCACATGGGACAACGAACCATAATTCTTGGGAAAATGTTGGTTTAGATAACAAAGAGCAAGATTCCTTTGTTAATCAAGACAGTCATTAGCTTGATGATGGCATTGTTGCTGTTTGGGATATTGTGCTGTCCTGTGCTGGGTGTTCTTCTGAAATGGAACCTAAATTCTCCTAAACCCTTCTCCTGAAACTAGTCCATGAGAATAAACCGTAGTTGGGAGTTACCATTGTGGCTCAGCGAATTAAGAACCAGACTAGTATCCATGAGGACATGGGTTCTATCCCTGGCCTTGCTCAGTGGGTCAAGAAGCTGTGATGTAGGTCACAGATGCGACTCGGATCCCATGTTGCTGTGGCTGTGGCACAGGCTGCCAGCTGCAGCTCCAATTCGATCCCTAGCCTGGGAACTTCCATATGTTGCAGGTATAACCCTAAAAAAAAATAAAAAATAAATAAATAAACGAAATAAGATGTAATGACCTATCATAGGTTAATTAAAATTTAAAAAAGTAAATGGTGGTTAATTTTTGAACAAGAAATGATTGCACCCCAATAATCTCACCCCAGGTCTGTGTTGATTTGGTGGTAACAACCTTGGGAGATTTTACCTGCTCAAAAGACAACAGGAACGGGGAGTTCTCATTGTAGCACAGCAGAAACAAATCCAGCTAGTACCCATGAGAATGCTGGTTTGATCCCTGGTCTCACTCTGTGGGTCGAGGATCCAGCATTGCTGTGAGCTGTGGTGTAGTTCACAGACACAGCTCAGATCCTGCATTGCTGTGGCTTTGGCATAGGCCCGAAGCTCCAGCTCTGATTTGCCACCTAGCCTGGGAACTTTCACATGTCCTGAGTGAGGCCCTTAAAAAAAAGGGGGGGCAACAGGATCAAGTCACTCTGGTGAAGGAGTTTCAGTGGGCCACAGGAGCTTCCATGTCTAAGCCAGTTTTGCTGCTAGAATATGTATTGGTCAGCATATTTCTACGGTACAGAGTAGAGGTTCCTCTTTCTAAACCAAATGCTTCTATCCCATACAGTTCTTCAAGGCAGCAATATTTCATGACTTTTTCTTTATAAGCATCTGACATTAGTCACTCCCCTTTTTTCTTTTTTTTTAATTGAAGTATAGTTGATTTACAATACTATATTAAAGTGTACAACATAGTGATTCAAAATTTTTATAGATTATACTCCATTTAAAGTTATTGTAAAATATTGGCTATATTCCCTGTGCTGTACAATATATCCTTGCAGTTTATTTTATACATAGTAATTTGTACCTTTTAATCCCTTCCCCTATCCTCTCCCTTCCCTTTCCCCACTAGTTTGTTCTCTATATTTGTGAGTCTGTTTCTATTTTATTATATTCATTTGTTTATTTTTTAGATTACACATGTAGATGATAAAATACAGTATTTTTCTTTGTCAATCACTCCATTTTTCTAATTATCTAATTTTTTTGCTATCTTAATGAATGTAATACTTGCCAGGGTCCTGTAAAACATAAATTAGAGAAACAACAAAAATTTTACATAACATTTATAATATGAAATCTTACATATTTCTCTTATGTTAAAACTGAATATTGGATTTCCATTCGTGGCTCAGTGGTTAACGAATCTGACTAAGAACCACGAGGTTGCGGGTTCGATCCCTGGCCTTGCTCAGTGGGTCAAGGACCCGGCGTTGCTGTGAGCTGTGGTGTAGGTTGCAGATGCGGCTTGGATCCCACGTTGCTGTGGCTGTGGTGAAGGCCGGCAGCTACAGCTCCTGTTAGACCCCTAGCCTGCGAACCCACATATGCCACAGGTGCGGCCCTAGATAAAAGGCAAAAAGACAAAACAAAAAAAACTGAATATTCATTTTTCCTACCTCCTGTATAGAGATACCTTGTAAAACATTACTGTGGTCAACATACTCTAAGGGACCCCTAGTAGGTCCTGCACTTGTATAATTCCCCTCTCTTGAGTACAGACAGAACCTGTGATTTACTTCAAACCAACAGGATATGGCAAAGGTGAAGGGACTTTCATATGTAAAAAATATTATTGGAGTTCCCGTTGTGGCACAGTGGTTAACGAATCTGACTAGGAACCATGAGGTTGAGGGTTCAATCCCCGGCCTTGCTCAGTGGGTTAACAGTCTGGCGTTGCCGTAAGCTGTGGTGTAGCTTGAAGACGTGGCTCGGATCCCACGTTGCTCTGGCTGTGGAGAAGGCCAGCAGCTACAGCTCCTGTTAGACCCCTAGCCTGGGAACCTCCATATGCCACGGGTGTGGCCCTAAAAAGAAATATATATATATATATATATATATATATATATATATATATATATATGTATATGTATGTATATATGTATATATACATATATATATAATTATTGTTATTATTATTAGAAGACCTTTCTTGTTAGAAGTCTCTAATAAGCTGACTGGAAGTTAAGGAAAAAGAAAATAAATCTGCGTGAGTCTGACCTAATCAGGACAGCCCGTTAAAAGCAGGTCTGAGCCTTCCCTGAGGTCAGAGCCTTGAAGCAGAAGGAGCTCTGGGGCGTGTGCGTTTGTGTGTGTGTGTGTATGTGTAGGAGCTCTGGAGTGTGTTTGTGTGTGTATACACGCGTGCACGCATGCATGTGTTCCTGACTTTGATGAAGTGAGCTATCATGAATTCTATAGACACAGGAAATGAATTCTGCCAGCAACAGGGAGCTTGAAAGTGTAGATCCTTCCCTAGCTGAGCTTTCAGATGAAAACACAGCCCAGTTTATATCTTAATTTCAGCCTTATGAGACCTGGAGAGGAAAACCCAGCTAGGATTTCTGAACTACAGAGAATGCGAGATAATGAGAATGTTGTTTTAAGCTGCTGAGTTTGGGTTATTTGTAACACAACAATAGAGAACTTACATAATAACATTTAAATGATTATTTATGAAACACTGATAACATTTCCTTTGAAGTCAGGAAAAAGACAAGGATGACTACTCCTGACACTTTCAACATCATATGGGAAAGAAGAGATATCACTGTTTGCAGATATTTTCATTGTTTACCTAGAAACTCCAAGAGAATACATTGATAATCTATTGGAAACACATGTCTGGCAAATTAACCTACATCTACTCCCATAATTTCCTACATATAAATTATAACCAGTTAGAAAATATGAGAAGAAACCATACTTTTATGATAGCAACAATAGCACTATAAAATACCTAGAAATAAGCCTCGAAGAAATGTTCATGAACTATATGACATGAAAAAATGAAACTCTCCTAAGAAGCATACAGGAAAGACTCAAAACAGACATCACATTTTTTGAAACTTGAAGAAAATTCAGCATTTTAAAGATATCTATTTGCCTTAAACTAATCTATCAATTCAATTACAGAATCAATACGCTTTTTAGGTGGGCCTTGACAAAATGATACTAAAGTTAACATGGAAAAATAAATATGAGGAGTTCCCATTGTGGCTCAGCGGAAACGAATCCTACTAGGAACCATGAGGTTGTAGAGTTCGATTCCTGGCCTCGCTCAGTGGGTTAAGCATCCAGCGTTGCCATGAGCTGTGGTGTAGGTCACAGACACGGCTCAGATCTGGTGTTGCTGTGGCCCTGGCATAGGCCGGCAGCTATAGCTTCCATTCGACCCCTAGCCTGGGAACCTCCATATGTCACAGGTGAGGCCCTAAAAAGCAAAAAAATAAAAATATAAAAATAAACTTTTTAAGGTAAATATAAGAAAATCTTTTTGTTTTGGCTTTTTAGGGCTGCACTCGCGGCATATAGAAGTTCTGTATCCTCATGGATACTTGTCGGGTTCGTTTCCTTTGAGCCATGATGAGAACTCCATGAAATATAATTTTTAAAAGATATCTTATTGAGGAGAATTTTAAACATACAGAGAAGCAGAGAGATTGGTTCAGTGAGCAGCACAAACCCATTCCTAGCTACAATAGTCAACAAGCCATCTCGTGCTTCATTCATAACACACACACACACACACACACACACTCTTAACCTACCCACTCCTACACTGCATTATTATGAAGCAAGTCATCTGTAAATATATCAGAGATAGTTAAGGCTATAAAGTGCTATATTGCCTAGTCTATTGGCAAAGATCCATTAATTGGAATTTGAAAGTGGAAGAAAACTGAAAAAATAACTCATACTTGATTCTATCTGAAAGGGAAAAGGGGTTCTGAGAAAAGATCAAATGTTTTCCACTTTCTTTCAACAATTAGAGTCGAAAATCACTTGAATGCTGAGTCTAACACAAGAGCCAACAAGATATTCCTGGAGGAAATGTTCAGGAAAAGACTTGGGTTGAGCAGAAACAGGGAAAGGTGTTTGAAATCCACTCTTCGTGTATATGTACATTATCTGCGTTATAATTACCTGCAGATGATGGCTTTAGCTTGCAAACTTTTTTTTTTTTTTTTTTTGGCAGTGGGCGGTGAGGGGGTGGAAGTCCTGTGCCAGCCATGTGAGGAAATTCCCAGGCCAGGGATTGAACCAGAGCCACAGCAGTGACAATGCCAGGTCCATAACTGTTAGACTACCAGGGAACTCCCAGCTTGCAAACTTCCTGAGGGCAGGCACCCCCTTCCGGCTGCCTCAGTCCACACACCCACCCTCATGAGGCTGATTGACATTGATTAGTTAGTTCCCAAATGCAGTCATCTGTCCTGCACTTTTTGTAGCTTCATATGAATAAAATGAACAGCAATAAATGGAGAAGGGCTGGGCCTCCAGGGTGACCAGCACCCTCAGAAAGGTATGCTGCCTGATACGGAGAACAGGTTTCCTGCACGAGAACCCTGGTGAGTCACTTCCTGCACATGATAAGCCCTGTCAGTGTTCTGCCTTCCTTATAGCTGTGTCTCAGGTCAGTGAGAGAGCTGGTGACTCAACAAGATCTGACTCCTGGGTGGACACAAGTACTTGTCCCACTCATGCTGCCAGGGCTTCAATATTATATGTTTCCTTGAATATGGCCTGAGGGAGATGGATGGTCCTAGACGGGCTGAACGTGAGACCTTGTGGAAAGATGAATCCACAGATGCCATCTACTGGCCAACTGACCTCCCCAATCTTCAAAGATCATTTACAAGGTTTGTTCAATGAACCTTGGCTATTTAAACATGTACTGTACATGCAGTGAGTGAAGGTGCAGGGCAGGGAGAGAAGGTTAGAAAAAGGAATATGATGACGTCTTAGCCCCTGGTGACCTTACATTCTAGAAAGAAGGAACACTGTGTGGGCAAAGCTAACAATTCCTTGAAGATTTGTTCTGCTCCAGGCACTGTATTAGGCATTTAGCATGTGTTATCTCAGGACAATTCAAGGTCCCAAAGTTCTATGAGAGTCCAAGGAGGTTATTTGATAGTGTTTTGAGCAAGAAACGTTAAAACTGGCACTTTAAGCATAGATATGATTTCCACAAGTTGAATTGATGAAAGCAATTGAGGGAGAGAAGATGTGTTAAAGTCCAAACTGGGACCTTTTATAATAAACTGGCAGAATTGGGTAAAAAGAGAGCCAAAACATGTATTCCCCATTCAGTTTATTATAAAAGGTTATGATAAAGGTATATAGTTGAACATCCAGATAGAAGAGATGAGTAGGGTAAGATATATGGGAAGGAGCTCAGAGTTTTCATGCCCTTTCAGAGCCCACTACTCCCCCAGTACCTCTATGTTCACCAGCCCGGTAGCTCTCTGAACCCCATACTCAGGGGATTTTTATGGAGGATTCATCACATTACATAGGCATGATTGATTATTAATTCCATTTTTAGCCCTTCTGCCTTCTCAGGAGGATGGGGGGGGGGCTGAAAATTCCAAGCTTCTAATCATGACTTAGACTTAACAGTGGTTAGTCCTCAACCAGGAGCCCACCCAGAGTCACCTCATCAGAACAGAAGACATTTCTATCACCCAAGAAATTCTATCACCCAGGAGCCCAGGACACAAACATACATATAGATATATATATCCTATTTATGTCACACATGTATAAGGTAAAAAGTTTCTATTCCACCAGAAGGTAAGCTCCCAAAGAACACCAACTTTTTATACTTAAATTTTTTATTTTAAATTTTAAAACTATTGCTCATATCCCATTGAACGGAAAAGATTTCTGCCATTAGTAGGGACACTGGCTATAGAGACACAAACATTCTGTTCATTATTCAAGAATGCTGTATTAAGCCCTATGCACTAGAACAGAGAAAATAAGAACAAGCAAAGACCATGCTTTTTAAAGAAATGTTTTACTTTAAAATAATATTTACAAGAGTTGCAAAGACATAAAGAATTCCTATATGCTCTTCACTGAACACCCCCTACTGCCAACATCTTAAGTAACCATGGTATATTTATCAAAACTAAGAAATCAGCATCAGTATAATACTATTAGCTAACATACAGACTTTATTCATATTTCATCAGTTTTCCCACTGTCTTTTTATGTTTCAGGATGCTATCCAAGATCCCATAATGCATTTCATTCTCAGCCTCCTGAGTCTCTCGCAATTGGTGACAAGTTTTTCAGTCTTTTTTTTTTTTTTTTCATGACTCTGACATGTTCTGGTTGGGGGGCGTGTTTTGTCTTGTTTTTTGGGTGCACCTGGAGCAGGTATAAGTTCCTGGGACAGGGACTGAAACTGTTCCACAGCAGCGACCTCAGCCACTGCAGTGACAATGCCAGATCCTTTACGTGCTGAGCCATGCAGGAACCCTTTGACATTTTTTAAAAACTCTGGTTAGGTATTTTGTAGAAGTTTAAAAAAAAAACCCACTCAATTTGTGTTTTTATGGCATTTTCTCATGATGAGATGGAAGTTATGGATTTTTAAAAATACCAGAGATGATACTCCCCTCATTGCATATTGGAGTACAGGGTACATGATATCAACATGATTTATTTCTGTGTTGGTGATAAAGAGGAATGTCTGATTGTTTTGTTCATGTCCAGCATCTAAAGTACCCTGGCATATGGTATTACTCAATAAATATCTCAGTGAATTCTCTCTTTATCATTATATGTCTGTTTCTTCCACTAAATTGTAAACTCCTAAATGGCAAGGACCATATTTTAGTCACCTTTGTAGTTTCCTAATACCCAGCAGACTTTTGTTTAGAGGGTGTTCGGTAAACTTTTAGGGATTGAATTGGAAAGTAAATTGGAGTCTGCTTGTATCTTCAGGCAAAATCAAGTCTAAAAGTCACTAAGGAACCACAGACTTATTTTAAGCAGCTCAGTTTAATAGTTCAACATTCATTAAGTGTCTACAATGTGCTGACATTCTAACGGCTGGAGTCCTTAACAGTATTCTATCAGTAACTGAAAGAGGACAGAAGAGTGAGAAGGAGCATTGGTAGATGCAGAGGGCTTTAGCGTTGAGCCTGGATGATGGAGATTTGATGATGTCCTTCTGAGAAGGCAAGACTAGAGAAGGAAGTTTCAGGTATAATTAATTTGGCTTTTAATGTGTTGAATTTGTCTGGCGAGGAAATCCCACGGCTTTTGGAGATCTCTGGGAGATAGCTGTTAAACGTTGGCCTGGAGATTAACATTTAAAGCCATTTCTATCCTGTTGTTATCTGGAGCCCAGGAAAGGGCTAAGAGGAGAAGAGACTGAGTAGTGAGAAAGAGGACTCCACACTCTTGAGGGAATTCTGCCCTTAGGAATTAAGAATGGTAGAAAGTGAAGAGGTTAGAGAAAGTCCATTAGGACACTATGCAGAAGAGATTTCAATAACTGAATAGTGACAATACCAATAAGAAGCAGGAGGGGAGTTCCCTGGTGGCCTAGCGGTTGAGGATTCAGCCTTGTCACTGTTGCGGCTCAGGTTCCTGCCACCAGCGTGGTCAAAAAAAGGGGGGGAGGGGTGGTAAGTACTTTATTTAGAAGACCAGGTGATTGAAAAGGATTAGGAAGCAAAACTATGTAAGGAGGAAGAAAAACAGGACTGTGGCTGCAAACAATAGAATGCTGATAAAAGGTCTTTAGTTCTGCCAATAATCCCCTTCTGTGACCACGTACAAAGGCACTTAACCTCTCAGGCCATTAACATTCCTCGTAACAATAGCTGGAATAAGTTAATAACTGATCGAATACTTGGGTTCAGGAGCCTGCATCCCACTAGACTACTGTAAGGCCTTTGAAGGCAGCGGCCATACGTAACTTTTATTAAGATTTTCCGGGCCTCCTAGAGCCATGACAATAACCGTTGGGGAAATGTTTGTTGGATGAAGTGTAAAGCGTGAGCAGTAACAAGCTCTAACGCGTACTCAGACCTTCCTGCGCGCTTATCCCTGTGCAATGAGCTTAGTCACGCAGCACCAGCATTCTCCACAACTCGGAGTTAGGCACTGTAATTCCCCCGATTTTACATAAAAGTAAGTGGTAAGGGGCCCAAAGTCCCCAACCAAGACTGGATCACTTTTTTCACACAGAATCACGGCGCAACAGAGCGCGATCCACGATCTGGAGTGAATGGAGCCAGAGCTAATAACCCAACTCAGAGTATTAGACAACCGGACAAGGAAGAACACCGAAAGGTTCTCAGCCCCAGACAGCCCCTAACCCCCTAGGCTGGAGCCGCAGTGCGCCTGCGCGCAGGCTGACTTCCGCCAGGCCTTGGGTGGGCTTAGGGAACCTCTCTACCGGTCTCGCGAGGCCTGGGGCTGAAGCGAGACCCGGATGGCTCCGGACAGCGTGGTGCGCATGTTGATGACGAAAGCGGATGTTCTAAGGCCGGAGGCGGGACGAGAGCCCGGAGGTGGGGGGGGGGGCTCGAGATTGCGGAAGTTTTGTGAGGAGGGTCGGGCGGTTTTGAGAGCGCAGTGCTGTTTTGCAACAAGTTCTGGAAGGGAGGCGGTTTCTGGGGGTTTGAGAGTCACCAGCCTGCGCACGTTTTGGGGTAACTCCGGGCCTGACTCGGCGTTGCTGCTGTTGTCTTCTTCTGCCTCCCTTCCTCTTCGGGGAATCGCCTTGGAGCTCCGCCATGTCATCCACCTCGCCCAACCTCCAGGTAGGTATCACTTTTCTCCCTTCCCCTGGAGAGCCGGAGCCGAGAAGGGCGCGGGGCGTGGGGTTGGGGTGGGGGTAGGGGTGAGAGAGGAAACGGCCGCGCCCCTCATGCCAGACGGAGGAGGGTGGTGCCGGCGTCGCGGCAGGTGGGCAAGTCAGGACCTTTCCGCCCGCTTCCGGGGTCTCCCAAGTCCACTGACTTTGTGGGACTCTTGATTTTTATTAAGTTTTTTGGGGGGTGACGGGGTGGCTTTTTTTTTTTTTTTTCCTTTTCAAGCCAGCCGAGTTTGAACTGAACTGGGCACAGCTTCGAACGAGAGGCGCAGACGCTCCAACAATTAGTGTAAAGGAGAGAGGAAAGATCGTAATGTATCCAAAGCACTGCTCTGAAGTAGCTGAAAGTAGTGTGGTCCGAGTTCTCTCCTAGTTCCTTAAGTTTGTATAGCAAAGCCCTTCTTTTCGAGAACTGTCAGGTGAATAGAAACGTGAAAGCAGGCTCGAATTTAGAAGAATCGGTGAATTCATTGAGCTTTGCGTTCATGTGCACTCTCACGGCTCCTAGAATGTAGTATAAAAGATCAGAGAGTATTCTTAAACACTTTTGTGACTTCACCTTCTCATCTCTACCATAGTGAGCTCGGTGTTTGGTAAATACATACTGTAATTTTCAGACTTTAGACTTAATTGTTAGATCTCTGTGGAGTGGAGTTCATTGAGATGAGATTTTTGTTGTTGTTGTTGCTTTTTAGGGCCGCACCCACGGCATATAGAATTTCCCAGGCTAGGGGTGGAATCGGAGCTACAGCTGCCGGCCTACGCCACAGCAACGGGGGATCCAAGCCGCGTCCGGGACCTTCACCATAGCTCACCACAACGCCGGATCCCCTACCCACTGAGCGAGGCAGGGATCAGAACCCTCATACTCATGGATACCAGTCGGATTCATTTCCTCTGAGCCAGGGCGGGAACTCCAAGATGAGAAATTTTTGAGACAGTCACCAAAAAGAGGGATTGGGTTGCTTGTATGGGACTTTTATCTTGAAAATCGACCAAAAAGATTATGAAAATATTTTAATATCTTTTGAAGTGCCCATCTTGCCTTCATCCTTACTGGTTTGTGAACAGTTAACTGCATAGTTTTATTCCACCATCTTTTTAAAAATGTTTTTTTCTTTTGAAGTATAGTTGATTTACAATATTATATTAGTTTCAGGTGTTCAGCATAATGATTCGGTATTTTTACAGATTACACTCCATTAAAAGTTATTACAAGATAATGGCTGTAATTTCCTGTGCTATACAATATATCCTTGTTGCTCATCTGTTTCATACATAGTCCACCATCTCTTCAGGTGTCAGGACTTCACGTGTGATTTGGGCATTCTGCAGTATAATTTTTATCTATTTACTGGTCTTTTTTTTTTAACTAGATTTGCAGTTTCATTCTATAATAAGTTTGTATCATATTTGAATTGGACTGTAGATGTTCTTCAGTGAATCAGCTCAAGATTGACCCATGTTAAAGGCATAGTTGCTAGTGTTAAACAGGGAGATATAATGAGTTATAGTTTTATCAATTGTTGGGTCACAAGTGGGCTTTCTCTTTCAACCTTTTCAACCTTCTAATGAAGGAAATTTGGATGAAGAATATTCAGATAATGAATAACTTTCTCACCCACCAAGGCTTGTGTAACTCTTCAGGGATGAGTGAGAAATGTTCCACAAAGGAGGTGATGTGAGCTTAAAGTGAAAGGTACTGACACTGATTGTCTGCCTGGCGTTTGATGTGATCTCATTTAGTTCTCAAAACAACTCTTCAGTGTGATTATTATTCCAGTTTCACAATATAAGAAACCAAGGCTTATTAAGGTTATGATTTACCTGAAGACATACGGTTAATTGGTGTCGAAGATAGTTTTGAATCCAGGTCTGTCTGCTTGTAAGTGTGTGCTTTTTTCACTATAAAGTCACACCTCCTTGAACAAGAAAGTAGGATGCATTCCAGGCAGAGAAATACAACATATGCCTCAGTCTAAAAGTGTAATAAACCTTGGAAAGGGTTGGGAGAAATTGCGATGAATGCAGTATGGACAAAAAAAAAAGAGTTCCCATCGTGGTGCAGTGGAAACGAATCCGATTAGGAACCATGAGGTTGTGGGTTCGATCCCTGGCATCGCTCAGTGGGTTAAGGATCCGGCGTTGCCGTGAGCTGTAGTGTAGGTCGCAGACGCAGCCCGGATCTGGCGTTGCTGTGGCTGTGGTGTAGGCCAGCAGCTGTAGCTCTGATTAGACCCCTAGCCTGGGAACTGCCATACGCCGCAGGTGTGACCCTAAAAAGACAAAAAAAAAAAAAGCGGGGAAATGTGGTATGCATAGAACTCAAAGTTTACTCAGTCCTTAATATGTTTTGAGTGTCTACTATGCAATGCATTTTGCTAAGTGGAAATTTAGAAGAAGCAAAGGCTAGGCTGCCTGGGGATACTGAGCAGGGCTTTGCAGCTGGAGAACCATGACTGTGCTGAGTCTTGAAGAAGCTGGAATTTTACAGGGAAACAGATAGGGTATTTCAGGTAGAGAGCCCTCGATAGACAAAGGCATGAAGTCTGAGCTATCCGGGTTGTCCCAGTAGTTCGGTGTGACAGGAACAGAGTGTGCCAGATGAGAGGTTGAGCCTAGGTAGGTAACATCACAAGGAGTGGTGTGTGCCACACCAAGATGATTGGTCCCCATCCTGATGTAGGTGAGGCATCAGAAGGCAGTAAGCTCAGGTTTTTGAGAATAAAACCATCATATGTGTACAGGGGACAGCTTGACAGGTAAAGCAAGCCTGGAAGCACGGAAACCAGAAAGGAGGCAGGGTTCTGTGTGATGGGAGATGGTGAGGGCCAAAGTAGCACAATACCTATTAGAATAAAGGATCGGGAGTTCCTTGGTGGCTCAGCACTTTAAGGATCCAGTGTCGTCACTGCTGTAGCTCTGGTTACTGTTGTGATATGGGTTCCAGCCCTGGCCAGGGAACTTCTTTTATGCTGTGGATGTAGCAAAAAGGGAAAAAAAAAGGATCAGTCAGAGACAAATTGAAGAGGAAGAATAGTTAGGTTTGGATCTGCGTTTAGAAGATGAGGGAGGGGGAGGAGGAATTTTCTCCCGACTTCTTTGGTTGAATGAGTTTGTGGGAATTGCTTCTGGGATTACAAGAGGGGGCATATTTGGAGCCAGGGTGATCCTGAACTTTTGGGTTTGAGATGCTTGTGGGAACAACCAAGCGGAAATGTCCTTTTTGCAGTTGAGTAGGTATGTGTGGGACTCAGAGGCTGGCCTGGGGATAACAGTATGGGAGTTATTAGCGTACAGATGGTAGCAGAAGTGTGGGCATTGTGGAAAGTTTATAGATGAGGAAAAATAAAAAGCGAGGTTAAAAACCCAGTAGAATGTCATCATATAAGGAGAGAGAAAAGGGAGCCTGAGAAAGAATCATGACAGCCAAGAGTAAAACCTGGAGAGGATGGTGCCTTGATGGCCAAAGGAGGAGGCTGTGTCAGGTGTCTTTTACAGAACTAAGTTCTTGCCTAGTTAGCCATAACTAAGGGAGAGATTTGGCAGTCAGGAAGCAGGAAGCATGGTCATGGGAAGAATCAGGAAACCAGAATGAACTTGGGGTTCTCTTTGGGCCTTTGCTGTGGCGGTAGAGAGGTAAGCGATATGTTAGCTACAGAGGGAGCCTTGGAACTGGGGGGGAGCTGATGTGTTTCTATTGGTGTTTTGTAGCTGTGAGTCTAAGAACTTACATACATTTTTATGCTGAGGAATGCTCTCCCAAGTCGGAAGGGTTAGGTTGGGGAGAACAGTTGCGTTGATGAAATTGAGGGGAGTCAATGTTAGCAGGAGCTCCAGAGCACGTGGGGGTGGGGGAGAGGGAATTAGCCTTGAAAGACAAGGCTGGGACATCTTCCCCCCCGAGATAGGTGGTTCTGGAATTTGCCCACTTTCCCAGGGTTTTCTAGCATGGACATGTCATGGTCTCCTAATCTGGAAAAGGCAGTCCCAGGTGTTCTCAGCCTTTGTACTTCCATACTGATGACTGGATCCTGGCTGATCCTGAGGTAGTAGATTCAGTCAGTCTTGTGCCAGCCTCTGTGCTAGACCCTGGAATATACAACAGCCAGTTCAACAGGCAGGACTCCTGTCTTCATGGAACTTATGTTCTAATGGGAGAGGACAGGCCAAAACAAAACCCACATGCACAGAAACAAGCCACTGGAAGGATTTTTAAACAGAAGAGTGATGTGTTTTAAAATTGAATAAATTTGGGAGTCATCAGCCTAAATATAATCATCTTCGATTGTTGAAAACAGCTCAACAGGGATGGAGTCAACAGAGGCCCCCCCCAAACCCTGAGGAACCCTAATACTTCAGTGGCAGGCACAAGAGGAAGAATCAGCAAAGGAGACTGAGCAAGAACTAGCAGAGAGGTGGGAGGAAAATGAGAAAAGTGGTGCTTAGGGCTCAGAAAGAGGGCAGTGTTCCAGAAGGGAGTGATGCTTTTGTAGAGTATTGTCGAGAGGTCAAGATGGAGATAGAGCTGGGCTTTGGATCCATCACAGAAAACCTTGGTATGATCAGTTTAATCGATAAGATAAGGGACAAAAGCCCAGATTGGCAGCTGAAGAGTAAGTAGGAAAAAAGGAGCTGGAAAGAGAAGAGGCTGCTCTGGTGAGATTTGGGTTCTAAAGTTCGTTAAGAACAGAACCAAACTAAAGGGACTTCTGTGTCAGGGATTTCTAAAGGAGGGCCGCTTGCATGCTGGCGGAAATGCCCAGTGGAGAGGAGTTGTTAGAGATGGCAGAGATGGATGTCCCTGTCTTCGGAGTGTCCCTGCATATTTAAGGAGTTAGCCAGTAAGTGAGCACATAGGGGACTAAGAATAAACACATGATGGAATAAGGTGAGGTGCAGGGGTGCAGTATGGAAGTATATGGAAGTATGGAAGGGGTGCAGCCTTTGAAATAAGGGATTAGGAAGGGGCTCTCTGAGGACTTGGCATTTGAACTATGACTGAAAAAGGAGATGCATCCATGTGGGGAAGAGGTGGGATCCTGGTGCACAGGCTGCCTGAGTGAAGAACAACTATATGGTTTTAGGTAAGAGACACAGTCAGAGCCAGGGTGCAGCTGCATCGTGACCCGGCACTGGCAATGTGTTGTCTGCAATGGGAGACCTTCACTGCTGCTGTGTGGACTTGAGTGCCAAGTGTGGAAGCAGGCTGACCATTTAGAGGAGGCTAGGCAATAGGTTTGACAGCGTGACGGTGGACTGAGCTAAAATGGTAGCGATGAAGATGGTCAGGATTATATTCTGAAAGGGTAATTGGGACTCTCAAACCAGACATCACACAGTTAATTTGTTTCAGATGAAAAGTGCTATAAGAAATGAGGGTGAAGTGGGGCATTCAGCAGGAGAAACATGCAGATCGTTAAATCATCACCTTTGATTAAGGTATAACATATGCTGTCCAGTATGTTAACTACTTGTGCCAATTTAAATTTAAATTTTACTGGAGTTCCCTTCATGGCCCAGTGGTTAACGAATCCGACTAAGAACCATGAGGTTGTGGGTTCGATTCCTGGCCTTGCTCAGTGGGTTAAGGATCCGGCGTTGCCGTGAGCTGTGGTGTAGGTTACAGATGCGGCTCGAATCCCGCGTTGCTGTGGCTATGGCGAAGGCCGGCGGCTACAGCTCCTGTTAGACCCCTAGCCTGGGAACCTCCACATGCCGCGGGTGCGGCTCTACATAAAGGCAAAAAGACCAAAATAAATAAATAAATAAATAAATAAATAAATTTAAATTTTACTTAGAAAACTCAGTTTTCAGTCACAGTATCCCAGAGTTTCAAAGCCCTGTGTGGCTAGTGGTTCCCATATTGAACAATGCAGATAAACATCTCTCATCAGAGAAAGGCTGCTTTACAGTCCTGGGTACCATATGGGGAACTAGATTATTAAATACTGAATATAAGGTTTTTCTTTTAATGAATATCATTCTGGTTCCTAAAAGAGGCTGACTGCAGATGAGAGGAATGTATAGCTGAAGAGTGAGTAGAACAGCAATTGAAAACTTATGAGAAGAAAATTGTAGCCAGAAAAAGAACTTAACTTCTGCAACTTCTGCTATGTGACTTAGCCACTGATGCATTTTTCTACGACCAGGTGCTGTCAGTCCGCCCTTTATATCCTGCTGAGTTTACCAAACTTGCAGATTTAGCTTTAAGTTCAGGCTTTTTAAACTGTGAAACATTTTATCAATTCTAAAACATACCATTTTTCTTCCCTCTTGCGACAGCAGATGGAAGGCAAGTTCTTTACATTTATCCCATCTCTACGCGGTCCAGGAGTAACTGCTTCAAAATGTGATATTCTTAACATTCGATTAGTTTGGGGATTATGTGAATAATTTCTTATATGTAGTTTATTTTTAATATAACATTAATGGTCATTTTTTTCTACTGGCTCTTATTTCTGTTTTACTGAGTACAGTTTTACTACCTAAATTAATCCAAGTAGAGTATTTTAATAAGCCATTCTTGTTCTTTATTAATATTAAAGATAGTTTTTTAAATGAAAATTTTATTTTGAGAGAAACGTAGATTCACATGTAGTTGTGAGAAATAACACCAAGAGAGCCTGTGTACTTTTCATCCAGTTGCCTCCAGTGGCAGCATCTTGTAAAACCGTAGTACAGTATCACAACCTGGATGGTGACATTGATACATTCTACAGTCTTACTCAGATTTCCCCAGTTACTCAGGTGTGCGTGTGTGTGTGTGTGTGCACGCACAAGTGCGAATTGTTGTGTCAGATTAATTAATTCCTATATCCCCCACCACAGTCATAACACAGGAGAGTTATCCAGAAGGATCCCTCTTGTTGCCGTTTTATAGTCACGATCACCTCTCTTTCTCTTCCCCCCACATCCCTGTCTTCTGACAGTACTAAACTGTTCTTCATGTCTGATTTTGTCATTTTGAGAAGGTTGTATGAATGGAATAATACAATATGTGACCTTTTGGCATTGGTTCTTTTTACCTAGCATAATTCCCTCAAGATTTATCCAAGTTGTGTGTATCAATAACATGTTCCTTTTTCTTACTCCCAGTAAGTAGTAGTACTCCCTGCTGTAGGGTGTACCGCAGTTTAACCATGCAGCATTTGAAGTACATCTAGAATGTTCAGGTACAAGTTTTGTGTGAACATAGTCTTAATTTCTCTGGAATTATGCCCAAGAGTGCAGTTGCTGACTCATAAGGTAGTTGCAAGTTAAACTGATTTCCCAGAGTGGCTATACCATTTTACATCCTACCAGCAACGTGTAAGTGATCCAGTTCTCTGTATTCTCACCAGTATTTGGCAGTCACTATTTTTAATTTTAGCCATTCTGAAACATGTTTGGTGATAGCTCGCTGTGGTTTTAATTCGCATTTCCCTAATGGCTAGTGATGCTGAACATCTTTTCATATGCTTATTTGCCATCTGTGTTTCCTCTGGTGAAATGTGTATGTCTTCAGCTTAATTTTCTACAATTTTTAAAACTGTTGAGTTTTGAGAATTCTTTTCTTTTTTGTGTTTTTTTTGAGAATTCTTTCTATATTCTAAATATTAGTCCTTTCTTAAATATGTGGTTTGCAAACATTTTCCCCAGTCTGTAGCTTGTTTTTTTATCCTTAAATTTGATGAGGTCCAACCTACCATTTTTTTGTTTCTTTTCCTTTGAGGTATAATTGATATATAACATTATGTTCGTTTCAGATGTAGGGCATGATTAGCCGTTTGTATAAATTGTGAGGTGATCACAATAAGTCTGGTTAACATCTGTTACTGTACATAATTACAATTTTTTTTCTTGGAATGAGAACTTTTAAGATTTACTTTCAGTCTTAGTTTGATTTAATTTACTTTAGAAACTTTCAAAAATACACAGTACAGTATTATTAATTGTAGTTACCATGCTCTATGTTACATCTCATGACATCATTTATAAATGGACGTTTGGACCCATTTACCCATTTTGTTCATCTCCTGCTTCTGGCAGCTACCAGTCTGTTCTGTGTATGAGTTCATTTTTTTTTTTGAGTCCACATATGACATATGACATTTGTCTTTCTCAGCCTGACTAATTTCACTTAGCGTAATGCCCTAAAGTTCCAAGCATGTTTTTGCCAATGGCACAATTTCCATATATATTCTTGGATATTAACACCTTATCAAATACATATGATTTGCAAGTATTTTCTCCCATTAAGTTACCTTTTCATTCTGTTGATTATTTTCTTTGCTGTGCAGAAGCTTTCTTGTTTGATGTAGCACATTTGTGTACTTTTGCATTTGTTGCCTTTGCTTTTGGTTTCAAATCTAAAAAATATCACCAAGACCAGTGTCAAGGAACTTACCACCTATGTTTTATTCTAGGAGTTCTGTGGTTTCAGGTCTTACGTTCAAAATCTTTAGTTTATTTTGAGTTAATTTTTGTGTGTAGTATGAGACGGCGGTCCATTTTCATATGACTGTCCGGTTTTCCCAGCACCATTTATTGAAGAGACTGTCCTTTTCCCATTGTGTATTCTTTGCTCCTTTGTGGTAAATTAGTTGACGACATATGCGTGGATTTATTTGGGGGCTCTTTCATATTGTGCTTTTGGTGTCTATCCCTAGATGGTAAAGATACTTTTTGTTTTTTTCTAAAGATTTTATAGTTCTACATTTTATATTTCAGTTCGTGTTCCCTTTTGAGTTAATTTTTGTGTAAATTACAAGGTTTAGTTTGATGTTTTTTCCTTCTCTTTTTTTGCTTATTGGTGTCCAGTTGTTCTAGTACCATTTCTTTATCTTTGTGCCATTTACTTTTCTTTGTCAAAATTGATTTGGACATATTTGTATGGATATATTTCTGGGAGTTGGATTTTTTTTTTAATACTCTAAAATTTCCCTATATTCATTATGGACATTTTTGGAAAATATGAAAAAGTAGAAAATAAAAAAAATTAAGTCTTATCAAAGATAAGCTCGTTTAAATTTCTTCCCATCATTTTTTTTTCTTTTTATGGCTGCACCTGCAGCATATGGAATTTCCAGGGCTAGGGGTTGAATTGGAGCTGCAGCTGCAGGCCTGCAGCACATCCACAGCAACACTAGATCCAAGCTACTGGATCCTTAATTCACTGAAAGAGGCCAGGGATTGAGCATACATCCTCATGAACACCTCATCAGGTTTTTAACCCACTGAGCCTCAATGGAAACGCCTTCCCATCTTTTTTCTATGCTTATTTATTTATTTATTTATTTATTTGCTATTGTTTCAAGTACTTGATTTCATGCTATATATAAAAATTGTATTGTGCTTTTCAAAACTTCCATGTTAACACTTTTTCCCATGTTATTACAAATATTTCATAGTATTACTCTAACAGTTATATAATATTGTGTTTCAGGCTTTGTTTTTGTTTTTAAAGACCTCTCTGGTTACTATATTTGCTCAATAAACCTTTTAGTAATTACTAGGCTAAAATATTTGTGTATTTTTCAAATTCTTGATATTTTATTGCAGCATTGTTTCTGAAGGGATTTTATCCTACTTATATTTTACTGTTGTTACATGCTTTAGACATAACAGCATTTGATTTTTGAGAATTTCCATAGATGCTTTAACTTGGATTTTCATATTATTTGATTATTCCTTACTAGCCCTAAGCATGACTTTTGTTGAATGAAAAATTATGAGAATCTTGGTAATTGGTACTAGATGCAGTCATGTTCAGATGGCATTTACCTATATAACAAATGTAATTGGCATATATAAATAGTTATACTTCATAATAAAATGCAATTGTGATTCGAAAGAAAAAAATTTTAAGGTTGCTTTTATTTTTAAAGGAAACTTTCAATGTGATTGTTTATTTCAAGCTTATGCTGTGCTTTGATTTTGATGGTGTGGTTTTGCCTCCCTTCAAACAGAAAGCAATAGATCTTGCTAGCAAAGCAGCCCAAGAAGACAAAGCTGGGAACTATGAGGAAGCCCTTCAACTTTACCAACATGCTGTGCAGTATTTTCTTCATGTAATTAAATGTAAGGTCATAGTGTTTTTTTTTTTTTTTTTTGTCTTTTTGCCTTATCTAGAGCCGCACCCGCGGCATATGGAGGTTCCCAGGCCAGGGGTCTAACAGGAGCTGTAGCTGCCAGCCTACACCACAGCCACAGCAATGGGGGATCCAAGCCGTGTCTGCAACCTACACCACAGCTCACGGCAACGCCAGATCCTGAACCCACTGAGCAAGGCCAGGGATCGAACCCACAACCTCATGGTTCTTTTTTTTTTTTTTTTTTTTTTATTATTATTTTTTTTTTATATTTTTTTATTTTCTTAGATCTGTTAACCACTGAGCCACTGAGGGAAGTCCCATGGTTTTTATTATTATTTAAAAATACAAAAACAAAAAATTGTTCTATTTCATTTATAAAAATTGAAATACAGTGCCAGAAAATTCTAAATCATCAATTTGCAAAAAAGTCCCACTAGCTTGTTAGTAGTTTTTTAAGTACTCAGCTAACAAATGTGTACAGCTATCATAATTATTACTATGTACACCGAAACATATTAAAATGCCATAATAGTCAGTGGAAATAAGTTTTCATTGTACTGACAACGTACCCAGTCCTATTGATTTTCTGAAAAACTCTTTGAAAATATCTGTTTTCAAAATAGGTTGGGAGACATTGATGTATTTTCCAAATCTGTGTTGAATGTTTCCCACCTGCCAAGCATCATTCTAGGCACTGGGATCCAGCAGTAAGGAAGAAATTGATAAAAACCCCTGCCTTCCTGGATCTTATTTTTTTTTTTTTTTTTTGTCTTTTTGCCTTTTATGTAGAGCCACACCCGCGGCATATGGAGGTTCCCAGGCTAGGGGTCTAACAGGAGCTACAGCTGCCAGCCTTAAACTTGGTGCTGAACATTTGTGAAAAAAGACATTAGCAAAGTATCTTTCTGTGAATCTAGTTATTTTAAAATAAAAACTTCAGCAGTTGGATTATTTAGGATTGTCTTTTGAACTTCCTTGTTTGTTTTTCTTTTGAGGTTTTTCTGTCAAATGAAAGTGAAGCTAAGAATGAATCGTGACCTGTGAGATAGGTGGGGGCAAAGCTCATGCATGGCATATGTTACTGAATTCTCCAGTTGAAACAGGCCTCTCGGGGGCCTTTATCTAGCAAAATTACTATATTCGTGGTACTCATAATATATGGGATTTCTGTCACTTTTCATACTCTTTAAATAAAGCTTATGTAGACATTAATGGAAATGGTATTGCTTTACTTCTGTTTGTCTTGCAATTGGTTTTGTATGAGACAAATAGCTTTCTACTGTGCACACAATGTAAAGGAAGTGTATGAAACCCACAGAATATTAAATAATTTCTTGTTATTTAACATTAACCAAAAATATCGTAGTGTGTTGTTCAGAACTCTTTCTGGCTCTCACTCAACGTTGGCCTCCAACCCTGCTGAAGGAAGGGGTACAAAAAACTGATAATCATTGGTTATGATGAGCCAGACATGAACTTTTCTCTTACCGCTAACATAGATTTTCCTTGTTTAAAAAGTATATCTAAGAGTTTAAACCTATCTGTAAGGAATACAATGGAAAAATCTCTCTCATTTCACTTCAATAGATGAAGCACAGGGTGATAAAGCCAAGCAGAGTATCAGGGCAAAGTGTACAGAATATCTCGACAGAGCAGAAAAACTAAAAGAGTACCTGAAGAAGAAAGAGAAAAAAACGCAGAAGCCAGTGAAAGAGGGACAGCCAAGTCCAGCTGATGAGAAGGGGTATGTATTTTAGTGAGTGGGATTGTGTTGTATTGAATTACAAGATAAAATGAAATTTAATTTGTGCAGTAAATATCTTTTCTTTAAACGGGATATTGGCAAATGGTGACTCACAGCCAAATCTGACCTGTTTCCTATTTTCGTAACTAAAGTTTTCTGGAACATGGCCTCCCTTCATTTACCTACTCTTGTCTGGCTGCTTTTGTGTTGTACCAGCAGAGCTGAGTAGTTGTGACAAGAGACCGTATGGCTCACAGAGCCTAAAATATTTACTGTCTGGTCCTTTACAGAAAAAGTTTGCGGGCCCCTAGTTTCCCAGGCTTAGGGGATTATATACCTCACATTGCTTTCCTTGACTGCCTGGTAATAGGAGAAAAAACACTTGGTAGATTGGTACTCACTTCTTTATTCTCTGCCCATCATGTAATATTGAAGTTTAAAATTATGAGTAATCTGTGAATTGTATCTTTGACTAGTAGTGTTGACTCTGTCAGTAGAAGCACATGGACAAAATGAAAAATAACTAGTAAATATAAAAAAAAATTTGGGTTTCTTATGTAAAGGTTTTGATGTGGATTTCCATCAAATTTATTTTATCATTGTAAAGAAAGCAATACATAATTTATAAACACCAAAACTCATTTCTTTTTTTTTCTTTTTCCTTTTTTTTCTCTAGGACCTCACTTGCAGCATATGGAAGTTCCCAGGCTAGGGGTCAAATCAGAGCTGTAGCTGCCTACCCACACCACAGCAACATGGGATCTGAGCTGCATCTGTGACCTACACCACAGCTCATGGCAATGCCAGATCCTTAATCCACTGAGTGAGGCCAGGGATTGAACCCTCATCTTTATGGATACTAGTCAGATTCGTTTCCACTTTGCTGCAACGGGAACTCCCTGGAAACTCATTTTTGAAATGTCTTCCTAGATGGGGAATATATCACATATAAATGCTGAATTTATATAGTCAACACCTAATGTGTGCTTGCCAGGCTCTGCGCGGAGCAGTGGGAACACATTCTACCCAGATCCTCTGATCATTCTGTTAATTAGTGTTGAAAGTGGTTCTAGGTGACAGCATACACTTAAGAAATCAAGGCTCGGGTGGAGTTATCTGGCCTTGTTGGGTATGAAGGCGGGAGGTTCTGGTTAGGTTGAGAGCATGTGATACTCACAGTTCATGGTAAGCAGTTCAGTTCTGCTTACTTAGATAATTCCCTTTGGTCCGCAGACATAGAGTGCTTTGAGGACAGTGCTTCATGGCTTTTGGCTACTACCACATGCCGTTTTAAGAATTAGAGTTTATAGTCTTCTTCAAACTACGTGGGAAAGTTTGAAGAAATTTATAAGCTCAATGTTTTATATTCTCTGTTGAAGACATGGCCAGGGAACTGAGGAGATCCTATGGCACCCTAAGAAAATTCTGTCGTCTTATAGCTCTAGAAATGGCATGACAAAAATTAGACCCCAGCCGATCTCATAGCTTATTGAATTTCAAAATAGGTTGAACTTCACTGAGTTTCTTTTGTGAAGGTTGTAGCCTCTGTTATAAGACTGGGTCTCCAAAGCTGAAATGAAACGTTGGGAAGGATCTTTTGTCCTTGATTACCTGGACCTCCAGATCTCTGAGATACTTGCAGCAGAAACGTCCTTTCCCCTGTGAGACCCTGCAGTGACCCCCGGAGATGTCTTCCTGGTAGAGGGATACCAGTTCTTCTGAACTGGATATCAGGACCCGCTTTAAGCTGAAATGCTGTAAAGCAGAGAAGTAATTACCTCCTGCTAATGGATGCACAAAATAAAGATACTCAGAGAAAATAAAGATGCTCAGAGACACAGTTCAGAGCTGTGGCAGCTTGATGCCGAGGTGCTGAGTGTGGTTCCCCGGAAGGAGCTTGATGGTGCCATTTCTCACTGCTCAGGTTGAGCACAGCCCCTGTAGGGCTTGCTGTAAAACAAACACTTAAGTGCTATTTTCATTTTTTTTTGCCTTTCTTTGTAAGAGCTATAATTGTCTTCAGGTATCTTTCGTTTAGTGAAAACAGGTACTAATGCAGGTTTTTTGTAAATGCGAAGTGGCATAAAACAGACATTGGGAAAAAGGGGATGCCCATAATGTCATCCCCTACAGAATTCAAGGGCCAGGGAATCAAGTTTGGATTCTCTTTGGCTGAGAGAAATTCCCCCCTCCACTTGCAGGGATCCCACTGCTGCCAGCTCCCTGGGCCAGCACTTCCTGTGCCAGGGAGGGGCCGGCAGGAGCTGCCACAATGCCCTCAGCAAAGCCAGTGCTGTTACCTACAGGTGCATCTCCTCGCTTGCAGCCCCCACCTCAGTTGCTTGTTTCTACCTTCTAGGAGGACTTTGGTCTCACATGGAGCCCTAGCTGCAGGGGAGCCTAGGAAGAGCAGCTTTTTAATAAGTAGTTTTTATTGTACAAGAAAGCATAGTAGAAGGCGGCTGGAGTCAGTGTTAAGGTGAATCAGTTTGCAGTCTCCACCTCACCTATAAATAACCCCACCATCCTGTGTTAATCCCATTTTGAGATAAAACCTGTGAAGCTTTTAATTCCCCTTTATGTCTTATGTGTGAAAAATGATATAGTACCATATTTTTTGCTTTATCACTTTTTCACTCAATGTCTTATCATTAACATCTTTCCAATAAACTATTTCTACAGCATCATTTTCAAAAGATTGCGGTGTATTCTATCTATCATATGCTAGTCCTTATAAGTGAACATTTATTATTTCTTTTTTTTTTTTTTTGTCTTTTTATCTTTTATCTGGAGCCGCACCTGCGGCATATGGAGGTTTCCAGGCTAGGGGTCTAACAGGAGCTGTAGCTGCCGGCCTTCGCCACAGCCACAGACGCGGGATCCGAGCCGCGTCTGCAGCCTACACGACAGCTCACGGCAACGCCGGATCCTTAACCCACTAAGCAAGGCCAGGGATCGAACCCGCAACCTCACAGTTCTTAGTCGGATTCGTTAACCACTGAGCCACGAAGGGAACTCCCAACATTTATTATTTCTAATTTTTCTCCTATTGCAATATGGGGAACAAATATGGGCATGATTATCCTTGCAGTCAAATCCTGGAACTCATTTTAAAATATTTCCTCCGAGTAAATCCCTAGATATGAAATGTCTGGGTTGAGCTGCTTGTTCTTTGGGTTTCGGTTCATTTTCTATCAGAAGTTTCATCCGTCCCTCGGAACCCCCAAGCTGATACTTAGGGACCTTTGAACCTCAAATAGTTTCTGGGTCTTTTCCTCCTAGTTATGGCTTCTTGTTCTAATATATAGTTTACCTTCCTGATGCTTTTTAATGGTTGTTGTTTACAATTACACTTCTGTCATTCATCTTAAATCTTTTGTGGGATGAGGTATAGGTTGTGCATTTATGAATTAATATACACATAGGTATGTCATGGGAATTTGGAGCTAGTTCCTGGCTTTGTTCTGGTCTTTTTATCCCTTTCCTGCTCATGATTCCATATTGATGGATAGTATGCTTGCTTATTATTTTGTTTAACATATTCTTTAAAGTAATAAAATAAGCTTAAATTTTAATGTGAATGTCTTCTTATATTGCCACTTAAATTACAGATATTTCAGATTAATCTTTCCTTCATTTTTTGCCTTATTTTGATAGCAATGAGTGATCACTTGAATATATTAAATTCTTTTTATTAGGAATGACAGTGACGGAGAAGGAGAATCTGATGATCCTGAAAAAAAGAAACTACAGAATCAACTTCAAGGTTGCTTTAGATTTCATTTTTAAATTTACTATCTTATTTTTTGAAACACATGGTGAATTGTCTATTTGAATTGGTTCCCCCCCCCCGCGCCCCACGCACATTTAAATGAGGTTCAAGAACTGGCTTTGGTTCCCAGTGGTTTCATACTGGCTTTGTTGAGACCGTTTTTATAAGATTTGCTGTATAGAGTCTCTACTGGATCGGGGTTTTTTCCATGAAATAAAAATATTGTTTCATTTTATCTTATTTGCCCCCTTTTAGAGAGGGTAGCAGTTATACTATTGGCACACTATAAAATCTGATAGTATTGAAATTTCCCTTCAGAAGAACAGAATGAATTAGTTAGGACTCACAGCTAGCTTTTCTTGCTGTTGCTGCAGCTTATTCGTTGATGGCTTATTTCATGTGTCCTCCTTGCTCTTCCTCATCTGCTTTGTCCTTTTTTAGCACTCTCATTTACATTTTATCTCTTTCCACTTCCAGTTTTTTTACCTATGAAAGCTCTTTGTTTCTCCTCTAGTGTAGTAAAGTGGCATGATGGAGAGGACATAGGTTGTAGCTCAGTTAAGATCTGGATTCCACTCCAGGGTCTACTGCTTAAACCTGTCTAATCTGGGCAAGTTCCCTAACCTCTCAGAGTCTTAGACCCTCAACTCTAAAATGGAAATTAAGAGTACTTTCCTTTCTGGGCTACTAAAAGGTTAATTACAGTGTAAAAACTGCGTAATATTATATCTGACAGATTCTAAGGTAAATAGTAGTTCTGTGTATTTAAAAAGGCATCCGTTTATTTAATTGCTGGCTTCTTTACTTACTGAGACTTGATTGTTCTTTGATATGTTAGCAAATGATTTTTCAAGTGTATTTTATGCTCAATTATTGGTAATATGCATTTTATTCCTTTGAATCTTATTGAGTAGAATGCATAACTGGGAAGGACACACATTATATAGGCTGAGCTTTAGTTAGTGAGTGATGAACATACCTAGCAAGGCCAGACCTTGAACCTTGCTATTCTAGTCTCTTTGTTTTGGTAACATTTCTGTCTTACCAACCCCACTGGGATGTATAAAGGGATACTATAAGGAAAGTATTTTGGAAACACTGCAGTGAATGAGGGTATTTTTACATGCTAAGAACTTCAGTGGTGGCTGTGGTCCAAGGGCAGTAACTGAGTTTCCACTGCCTCAGGCAGTATGGGCATGCTTTGTACTCACTAGGGTGACCTAGTGATTTTGTGCTAAGGGGCTTCATTTTACTCGTAAGACAAAAAGCTTTTTTATGTCTGTTCTTTTGGTTTTGTTCTCCCTCTCTCTTGTTCTGCCCAACTGAAGTACAAATTGAGTTGTATCTTTAATTTTGAAAAAGATACAGCCCAATTTAAATAAGGAATTTTTTTTTACATTGCCTATTGGTATTGATAAAGCTCAGAGATATATAAAAATACAGATGCTTAAAACATTTAAAAGAGGGAATTTATTTGGAATTTTGGGATGAAATACAATATGAAAGGACCCCTAGCTTTTTATAGCTGTGAGTTCTTTTTTCTCATCTTTTAGTTTCATGGTTTGCTGATGGATTTCATTGTATAATATCCTTCTTTGAATCTTTCCTCTTTTTTCCTGAAAGAGTTTCCTAAATCTTTTACTTCTGTTTTAGGTTATGATATTAAGTATAATATTTGATTATTAAAATTAAAGTTTATGATTTGTGTTTTCTGTTAACTGATATTCAGTGACTTTGAGGTAAAAATTACATATTAGTATAATAAATAGTATAATCAAAGACTGGCTAGATTTATATAACTGGGAACAATCAAATTATTTGGATTTTATTTTCTAATAATTTTATAAATCATTAATGTCTAATAATATTGCTCTGTCTAAATAGTCTTCTTTTATCACTGAACATTACGAAGTCACCTAGTTTAAACTTTATAAAGTATTAGTTAAATGTGAAAATAAATTATGACATACTTAGAAAATTTGTAATAAATATTTTAGTTGACCAGATATTGCTTAAATGTTAATTTACTTTCATTTAACTGACACAAAATTCTGTCAGATGATGTAATATTTTTCTCATGTAGCGTTACTAATCTGAATGGAACAGAGAAAAGAAAAAGTGAGTTGGCTTTTCTTCTTAATTTATACTTAGTCTGAACTTTGCAAAAGGTGCTCATTGTTTCATTTCATTTTAGCGTCTAGCTAAAGATTTATGTACGTCGCAGAGTATAAGCATTCTTAAAATAATGGATAGATGATCTTTCAAGACAAAAAAATACCCGTAAAACTAATGTCATAGGTTAAAACAGTTACATATCACCTTAGAATAGGCTACTTAGTAGTTTGTAGTTGAGCAGTATCTGTATACTGGAAAACTGGAAAGGCTTTTGTTAAAAGATACCTAGAAAGCTTTGCCAGTAAGCTATAATAAAAGAAAAAAGAGTCTTTGGGGGACTCTTACTGCAGCCATTTGCCATGGCTTTTTTAATATGTTGTGTTTAAAAAATAAGTCATTTTAATAACTTGATTAATGTGTAAAAACTGTAAAGTGGTCTGTTTAGAAGCCAAATAGAAAATTTGGCAAATCTCAGGAAAGTATGGCAAGTCTACGGGAGGACACTTTCTCCTCTCCATCATCCCCTCCTTTCCTCACCTGTCACTTCCCTTCTCCCTTCTCTTTGTCCATCCATCTATCTGCCTGTCTACAGTTAAAGTTGTTAAGTATATTTTGTTTTATGGCTCCCTTCTATCTGTCCATCCATTTATCTGCCTGTCTGTCTTCAGTAAAAGTTGTTAAGTATATTTTCATTTGTGGTTAAGGAGAACATTAGATCATTGTTTCTTTTGATTAAAAGGAGAAATAGATATTCCAGAGTCAGTATAGTCAAACATTATTAGTATTTTATGTAATGTTTGGTGCTTTTCCAGGCACTCTGATACTCATTACATCATTTGATCTTTACACTAACCTGTCTTAGTCTTAGTAGTTCAGACAGGTGGTGGTATAATTTTATTTCACAATGAGGAAGTGAAATAGAAAAGTTAAGTGACTTTACCCCAGACTATTTAGCTACCCATCTCAGCGCCTGACTTCTCCTCACTACTCCCTGAAAACTCCTTCCTCATCACACTCTTTCAGATGTATGTTTTTAATACATAAAACTTTTAATTTAAAGATGATTTAATTTTTTGTAGGTGCCATTGTTATAGAACGACCAAATGTGAAATGGAGTGATGTTGCTGGTCTTGAAGGAGCCAAAGAAGCACTGAAAGAGGCTGTTATATTGCCTATTAAGTTTCCTCATCTGTTTACGGGTGAGATGAGTTTTAAATGATTTTTTTATGATTTTTAAAAATTGCATTTATGACTGAGGTGAAGTATTATGAATTTTTGTCATTATATCATGAGTTACTTTCTCGGATTCTGTTATAAGGCCATGATAAATCTTTACACAAAAAGATTTATTTCATATACATATACATACTTACTCTTTCTGTATATAGAATATATATATCAAAACAACGTAAATGTCAGGCAGTAGGGCCCAGGGTAAATCACCAACACGCAGTGGGATACTATGCACTCATTAGAATATCGTGTACCGTCTCCATTAAGAAATTTAGATCTAGGAGTTCCCATCGTGGTGTAGCAGAAACAAATCCTACTAGGAACCATGAGGTTGCGAGTTCAATCCCTGGCCTCACTTAGCTCAGTGGGTTAAGGATCTGGCATTGCCATGAGCTTTGGTGTAGGTTGCAGATGCGGCTCAGATCCTGTGTTACTGTGGCTGTGGTGTAGGCCAGGAGCTGTAGCTCCTATTTGACACCTAACCTGGGAACCTCCATATGCTATGGGTGCGGCCCTAAAAAAAGCAAAAAAGAAAAAAGAAGGAGTTCCCGTTGTGGCTCTGGTTAACGAATCCGACTAGGAACCATGAGGTTGCGGGTTTGATCGCTGGCCTTGCTCAGTGGCTTAAGGATCTGGCGTTGCCATGAGCTGTGGTGTAGGTTGCAGACACGGCTTGGATCCCACGTTGCTGTGGCTGTGGTGAAGGCCGGCAGCTATAGCTCCTGTTGGACCCCTAGCTTGGGAACCTCCATATGCCGCAGGTGTGGCCCAAATAAGGCAAAAAGCCAAAAAAAAAAATTTACATCTGCATTATAATTGACATGGAAGAATGTCCACCTTATGGTAAAGATGAAAAATCAGGTTATACAATATATATTGTATAACTCCACATTGTTAAATAAATGTGTGTGCTGAGAAATAGGTGTAGACGGATTGACATTAAAAAGTTAATAAAGAGTTCCCTTTGTGGCTTAGTGGTTAATGAATCCAACTAAGAACTATAAGGTTGTGGGTTCGATACCTGGCCTTGCTCAGTGGGTTAAGGATCTGGCGTTGCCGTGAGCTATGGTGTAGGTTGCAGACATGGCTCGGATCCCACGTTGCTGTGGCTCTAGCGAAGGCTGGCAGCTACAGCTCCTGTTAGACCCCCAGCCTGGGAACCTCCATATGCCGCAGGTGCGGCTCTAGATAAAGGCAAAAAGACAAAAAAATAAACAAGTGAATAAATAAATAAATACTTAAAAAATGAAAAGTTAATATATGTCTAAGAGATCAGATTATGGGTGATTTTTACTTTCTTCTTTAACTTTCACCTGAATTTTTTTACAGTGGACATGAGCTAGTTTTATAAGAATATTTCCTTTTCTTAACAGTTTCATATGAAGTGTATGTCCTATAGTGGCTCAGTATCACTGCAAGGAGAATGTTGCCGGTCCACCATCTTGAAGTTACAGTGCCAGTAGTAGGTGATTTGTGTGTGCTGAGTCATTCCTTCACATTGTCCTTGTGTTATATAGCATTGAGGTATAGCTACACCCACAGTCTAACAGTGAAACAGAGGTTTTTCCTTTTAAAAACAAGCTGGTTTATGTAGAGAGCAAATCTGTGATACTGGCCTCAAACTGAACAGGTCCAGACAATGATATTGTATAGAGCAGTGATGAAGAGCAGGAACCCGTGGGCCACCTGTTGTCCACCTAGCTTACAACCTCACTTTAGGAATATGAAACTAACAGTGTAAAAGTTGGCATCATAATCCTATAAATGTATAAAAATGTGGTTGAACTCATTTTATGTTATGTTACTTATACCAGCATTTACTAAACATGAGTTTTATCTGTATCATTTTAATGAATTTTTGCATATATGTGTATTAATTTTTCTTTTAAGTTGCCCCCCCCCCTTTTTTTTGCTTGAGTACATCCGTGGTACATGGAAGTTCCTGGGTCAGGGACTGAATCCAAGCCACAGATGTGACCTACACCACAGCTGCAGCAACACCTGGTCCTTAACCTACTGCACTGGGCTAGGGATCGCTGCAGAGACAATGCCAGATCTTAACCTGCTGCACCACAGTGGATACTCCTCCAAGTCACTCACTTTTAGAGCAAACTTTTTGTTAAAGTGTAACCTACATATACAGAGACGTGCAGGAATCCCTAAGGGTTCAGCTTTATCAATTATCAGAGTACATCAGCCATATAAAAAAATATTGCTAGTAACCTAGAATCCCTCTCTATCTCTTTCCTCCCCAGAAATAATCACTCTTTTGACTTCTAATACTGTAGATTGTTGAGACCATATTTAAGTTTTTTGTTGTTGTTTTGTCTTTTTAGGGCCCCACCACAGCATATGGAAGTTCCCAGGCTACGGGTCGAATCGGAGCTGTAGCTGCTGGCCTACACCACAGCAACGTGGGATCCAAGCTGTGTCTACAACCTGCACCACAGCTCACAGCAACGCTGGATCCTTAACCCACTGAGCAAGGCCAGGGATCGAACCCGCATCTTCATGAATACTAGTCAGGTTCGTTAACTGCTGAGGCATGACGGGAACTCCCCCACATTTGAATTTTTAAATCATCTCACTTGTTTTTACTTAGTAACTTTATTTCCAAAAACTTCTTTGTATCTCTATAAATAGAAAGTATTTGTATTACCAACTAAAAGCCCTTCATCTGCCACCAGTAGTAATTGTGGCACACTTAAGGGAACACTGATTTATAATTATAAACATTTAAAATTGGCAAATAGAAATCAAATAAAATTAAATGCTTTCATAACAGTAAACATACCAGTATTTAGCTTTGCCATCAGTCATCTGTATATCATTCTTTTGCAGATACCATGTCTGTCCACAGTTTACATCTAATAGTTTTTCTATGTATATTTGATATTTTATTACCAGTTGTAACCCAGCCTGGTTTACAATTTCTTATTAGCAAAACAGAGATAAAGAGTTGTTTTGTTCACATGTCACATTCTGGCGAAACTAGGTTATAAGGTAGCATCCCCTTATTGTTACCCAGTCATTTGAATGGGAACATGCCACCTATGATAGTAACCTGTTTCCCTATGGATCAGGAATTGAGTGGAAAGAAATTCATGAGTCATCCAAACTGTGATAGTTTTCCTCCCCCAAAAGGTCATAAATATTTATTTATTTTATTTATTTATTTTTGTCTTTTTGCCTTTTCTGGGGCTGCACTCGCAGCATGTGGAGGTTCCCAGGCTAGGGGTCTAATTGGAGCTGTAGCCACCGGCCTACGCCACAGCCACAGCAACGCGGGATCCGAGCTGCGTCTGCAACCTACACACAGCTCACGGCAGCGCCAGATCCTTAACCCATTGAGTGATGCCAGGGATGGAACCCTCAACTTCATGGTTCCCAGTCGGATTCGTTAACCACTGAGCCACAACAGGAAGTCCAAGAGGTCATAAATACTTAAAATATTTCTAGCTGCCCTTTCTCTGTGGATATAGTTTCTCCCATGATGTTCTGGTTATTTTGTTTTTTCCTTTCTCCTACATATTTCTTTCCTTCCTTCCTTCCTTCCTTTCTTTCTTTGTGTTTTGTCCTTTTAGGGCTGCACCCATGGCATATGGAGGTTCCCAGGCTAGGAGTCGAATCAGAGCTGTAGCCACCAGCCTATGCCACAGCCACAGCAACACAGGATCCGAGCCCCGTCTGCGACCTACACCACAGCTCACGGAAACGCCAGATCATTAACCCACTGAGCAAGGCCAGGGATCGAACCCACAACCTCATGGTTCCTAGTTAGATTCATTAACCACTGCACCACGATGGGAACTCCTCTCCTACATATTCTTATATTGAGCAGTGCACGTAGTAGATTTTAACTGAATTATTTTTCCCCGCAATAGACTGTAAGGCCTTAGAGGGCAGACATCCTTCTGTATTCTTAGCTCTCTGTCTGCATGTTGTGGTTTCAATGTAGTGGTAGAACAAATGAGCAAGCAGATGATCTTCCTGTTAGAAGGATTATAGCTACATAATCATACTTTTGGCAAAGTGGTCTCCAGTAAAAGCAAAAAAAGTACATGTAAGACATAAGATTGATTTAAATTTTGTTTTATTCTACTGATAACTTTAGAGTGGAAACCTCTTCATGGTATTCTTCACTATGAATGATATCTATGTTAGCTGAAATTAATAAGCTTAAAATTCTCGTATTATTTTCCTAATGCACATTTTAGGCAAGAGAACACCTTGGAGAGGAATCTTGTTATTTGGGCCACCTGGAACAGGAAAATCCTATTTAGCCAAAGCTGTAGCAACAGAAGCAAACAACTCAACATTTTTCTCAATATCTTCCTCTGACCTTGTTTCTAAGTGGCTAGGTGAAAGCGAAAAGTAAGTAGTAAATTTTTTTTTTTACTTTTTTTTTGGCTAGTGGTCACTATATCAGTCTATAAAGTAATAGTTTATTAATATAATTAATAAACATTTTTAAAATGCTGTTATACAGGTGGTGTTCACTTCTCTGTCAGATCAGTCCCTAGTTTAAAATTTATGCATGTGAATTATCCAAATGTGGTTATCTTATTTTCCAAATCAAAATGTGATGGGGCTTTTTAATCTCTAGAGTTCCTGTAGTACTGGTGTATTGTTTTAGTTTTATTCATTGTCATGTGTCATTTACTAACTTTTTAGAAATTGAAAACTTTTATTTATTTTTAGGCTAGTTAAGAACTTATTCCAACTTGCCAGAGAGAATAAACCTTCCATTATCTTCATTGATGAAATTGATTCTCTGTGTGGTTCAAGAAGTGAAAATGAAAGTGAAGCTGCACGTAGAATTAAAACAGAGTTCCTAGTTCAAATGCAAGGTAGTGTTACTGATTTTCTAATAGTTTCTCTTTATTGTATAACCATTGTTGTAACAATAATGGAAAAAAATTCAAGCAGAACTCAGCCATTCTTAACAGGCCAGGTGTTTCATTATGCTCTGTTTTATTCTGAGCCATATGCATACATAACTTTTAACCAGTTGTAATTATCTCACTGGTGTAGTGAAGAGATTCATAAATTCACAAACCAGAAATACTACCAATAAAGGGAATATATAAACTACAAATTAAATCTTTCAAGAAATATTTTGGAAAGAATATTAACAGTATTTTTCCATAGTTGAGGATTTTCTGTTCTTAGGAATATTTCCATCATATTCTAGGAAGTTGAAATTTGGTTGTTAAATACAGTTTTTTTTTCCAGAGAGAAACTCTTTAAGATGAACTATTTTAACATTGAAGCACCATATTGACAAGGTTTAAAGATGACTGAAATGACAAATGATTTAAAATATTACCTTGTTTGTTGCAGGGGTTGGTGTGGACAATGATGGAATTTTGGTTCTGGGAGCAACAAATATACCCTGGGTTTTGGATTCTGCCATTAGGCGAAGGTATGATGTCACAGTAAATACCTCTTTCTAATTACAGTGTAATAAGTGAATATTAATTCCCATTCTGTCTAGTGAGGAGGCATTCTGGTAACTTCAGAATGTTTTTTAATGTGCCCAAACCCTGTTGACCCTGCCTTGGGGAACAGAGGCAGGCATTTGTTGGTTTGCCTGCTGTGTTGAAGATCCAGGATTCACACCAACCAGACACTTTCACTTTGAAAAGTATGTTACCTAATGCTTACTTTAGTTGTAATTAAGCTTAGTGTGTGCACTGACGCTTTAGAAATTTATGTTTGATATTTCAATGGATATTTGATAGTTCATTTAAAATTTTAGCAAGATGACAATTATATAAGTTAAAGTATGCTTATCAAGAGATGTTTTTGTCTTTTTTTTTTTTTTTTTTTGCCTTTATGTGGAGTCGTACCCGCGGCTTATGGAGGTTCCCAGGCTAGGGGTCTAACAGGAGCTACAGCCGCCGGCCTTCGCCACAGCCACAGCAACGTGGGATCCGAGCCACGTCTGCAACCTTCACCACAGCTCATGGCAACGCCGGATCCTTAACCCACTGAGCAAGGCCAAGGATCGAACCCGCAACCTCATGGTTGTTAGTCGGATTCGTTAACCACTGGGCCACGAACGGAACTCCAAGAGATGTTTTTGGTTAAAAAATATGTCCATAATTTTTAAACTCAGTGTGAAACTTGAGTACAGGGGAGGTATACAGGCTCGTTACTTTTTACTGCTTCACAATCCCCTGTTCCATTCATTTAATTGTACAAGCAGATTTTGCTGCTTTTATCCCATTCATGTGATGGTTTGCCAGAATGTTAAATTACCATCCAGTATCAAGCAAGGAAATGTGCCCGTTATTTTTGAAAAATGGCCTGATTCTGAACCTATCTCTAGAGATCATGGAGACTTCAAAAATTCTTCTTATTGCCACAGAATAATTAACCTGGAAGAGAAAACATCTTTACAGACCACTTAAGTTGTCCCTCATTGCTTCCCTACCCGCCCCACCACCATCTCCAAACACTGAAATTCCAAGAAGGCAAGCAAAATTATAATATTTTGAGTAATTTTATTATTTTGAATTTAGAGAATTATTTTGTCATCTCATATGTCATATTTTCAACCATATTAGTTCTTTGGTCAGAAGTTCAGAGTATCATTCTATGGGAAGCTATAATCCTGTATGACATGTCATGTTGTGAATTCCACACATCTAAACACTCTGGCCAGAATAATCCAGAAATCATGTGAGAAAGACTAAAGCACTCCAAACTGGTTCCCTGACTATTTTGGTTATTTGTTTGTTGTTGTGTTCTAGATATTTTCCCTTTAATAAGCTGAGTATATATGTTTAACTCTGATAGATATGGGCCCATTCAATTTATTCAGCTTAACTTTGTATAAATGAGAATGTCTAAATATCCTGTTTCTTCTTGAAAAAGCAATTTTTGATAGAAATTAAATATAATATAGTAATATTCTTGATGTAATTTTCCTTCCATTTTAAGATTTGAGAAACGTATTTATATCCCCTTGCCTGAAGCCCACGCCCGAGCAGCCATGTTTAAACTTCACTTAGGGACCACTCAGAACAATCTAACAGAAGCAGACTTCCGGGACCTTGGAAAGAAAACTGAAGGTTATTCAGGGGCTGATATAAGCATCATTGTGCGTGATGCTCTGATGCAGCCAGTTAGGAAAGTACAGTCAGCTACTCATTTTAAAAAGGTAAGAAACTTTTATTTACCTTTTCTTACATTTTTAATATCAAGTTTTGAGACCATCATTGACTTGTCTTTGAAGAATTTTAGGAAGCTTTGAGTTTTGTATAATAAATAAGTGGATTACATAATAGATATGTTTCCATTTCATTGAAAATAAGTTCTCCGAAGTTTTAAAACTTTATATGCAGTGATTTTTTTTGAAGTATACATTATTTTGATATAAGTATAGAAACTTAGATATATGGTTATCTCTGATATTATTAGAGTATCCTCAAGCAGAATCTGGTATGTTTACATCTCATTAACAAAGTGAAAATTAAAAAAAAAAAAAAAAGCTAATCTTGTTTAAATATTCATGTGCCCGGCACTGTGTTTGCTCCACTGTCTTCCTGTTTCATTTAGTCTTCACAGAAGCTCTGCAAGAGGTGTGTTTAGCCACCTGTTGATGGTTGGTCTGAGACTGATGTTCACATGTTTAAACAGGGACTTGGATGTTTTTAACAGATTGCCAGGGTACAGCTAGAGAGGAGCAGAGGTGTGATTTTTTTTTTTTCTCTAGGTAAAGTGTACTTTAGAATCTAAAGTCTCAACAACTGCTCCCTTGCCCCTCCCATACACTGTTTTGTCTGGACGAGTGACTTGAGTGTATGTGGTTAGAGAGAGAATTTTGTAAAAAGGCTGTGGTCTTGGGATATCCAACTTAAGCGGCAATGGACTAGATAATTTGGACCAACCCTTTTCCTGGGGACAGCAGTTTCCAGTATACTCATGAACATAGATGTGAAAATTCTGAAAAACTATTAGCAAACATAATCCATCAGTATATGACAAATTAATATATCATGACTCTGATATACACATGCAGGTCTATTATATGCCACAGTAAAGTAAGCATTTTTTTTTTAATGGTGAGCTTGAATTAAAACCTGAATTTGAAGCCTGACTCCATAATTTCTTTGTTTTATCTCTTTGACCAAATTCCATTAGCTTTTTAAATCTCATGTTTTATCAGCTCTTAAATAAGGATGATAGCACTACTTTGAAATGCAGTTGTAAGAATGAAATAAGGAGTTCCTGTCGTGGCTCAGTGGTTAACGAATCCGACTGGGAACCATGAGGTTGCGAGTTCGATCCCTGTCCCGCTTAGCGGGTTAAGGATCCGGCATTGCCCTGAGCTATGGTGTAGGTTGCAGATGCCACTCGGATCCTGCATTGCTGTGGCTGTGGTGTAGGCTGGTGGCCACAGCTCCAATTATACCCCTAGCCTGGGAACCTCCACATGCCGTGAGTGTGGCCCTAGAAAAAAGGCAAAAAAAAATGAAATGGGAGTTCCCTTCGTGGCTCAGTGGTTAAAGAATCCAACTAAGAACCGTGAGGTTGCGGGTTCGATCCCTGGCCTTACTCAGTGGGTTAAGGATCCGGCGTTGCCGTGAGCTGTGGTGAAGGTTGCAGATGCTGCTCGGATCCCGCTTGCTGTGGCTGTGGTGAAGGCCGGCAGCTACAGCTCCTGTTAGACCCCTAGCCTGGAAACCTCCATATGCCGCAGGTGCGGCTCTACATTAAAGGCAAAACAAAAAAAAGAAAAAATGAAATGAAGTAGTATTATAAAACAGTTGTCATGGTACCTGAATAGCCCAATAAATATACTCATCTCCTTCTCTTCAGCCATTTCATTGCTGAGAGAATTGTGGTTGGCTCAGGATCAAGTTGATACCACAACCATTGTATTTTTTCTTAAATTCTCTTTGCCATTTAGAAACTATAGATTATTAGGAGCTCAGTCCTTTCCTACTCAGAACTTTACATTCAATTCTCATTATTACTACTGAGGACAGCTTTATATGACCCTAAAGCTAGGCCTTTGTCGGGAGGATAAAGGTAAAGCAGCCAAATCACTTTTAACATCAGGCCTTTTGTATCACCAACTAGAGTAGATCTCTCTGCAGCTCCATCTTCTATTCCATTTTTCAGTTAGCAAGGACAAGTTTTGCTGTGTATTTTATTTATTAAATGTCTTAGGTAGTAATCTGGACTCAGCTGTAAGTCAGAAAGTACAATAGTCAAAAAACACAAAAATCCCTTAGCTCACTTGTGGCTTGTTAAGGATCCGGCGTTGTCACTGCTGTGGCTCAGGTTTGATCTCTAATCTGGGAACTTCCACATGCCACAGGTATGGCCAAAAACGAAACAAAACAAACACATAAATCCCTGCCACTGGAATTTGTGAGGAAAGATAGACAATAAAACACACATAATAAGAAAAGTGAAATGTGTATTTCTCCACCCCATCCCAATCCTGAAACAATATTTAAGACTGATCATTGTAAAACAAATATTAAGTATGAAATACAAATCTGTTGATACAAATCTGTTTGATACAAATCTGTTGCCATTTAAATGTTACATGTGACTTTAGTCACAAAATTTCTTTTTCCAGATGTTATTAAACTTTTTTAGGAGTTGCCATTGTGGCTCAGCAGGTTAGGAACCTGACTAGTATCCATGAGGATGCACGTTCCATCCCTGGCTTCCCTCAGTGGGATAAAGGATTCAGCATTGCCAGAGGCTGCGGTGTAGGTCACAGATGCAGCTCTGAAGGCATTGCTGCAGCTGTGGTATTGACTGGTTGCAGAAGTGGCTTGGATCCTGTGTTGCTGTGGCTGTGGTGTAGGCCATCAGCTACAGCTCCGATTGGACCCCTGGCCTGGGAACCTCCATATGCCTCAGGTGTAGCCCTAAAAAAAAGACAAAAAATGAAAAATTTTTAAAAGTTAAAAAACTTATTTTAAATTAGTTATGAATCATAAAATAGCACTGAAATTAACATTTAACACTTAATATATTTTGTGCTTATATTTGAAGAAGGAGTTTTTGTTGGGAAAGACAAATAATAAACCTTCCAAAATCAGAGAAATTTCTCAGTTATTGAAAATAGAATAATTGAGAGAATTTGGGGGTAGTCTGTTTTTGGCCTCTATGACTATTACCACTTAATAAGTATTAGAGAAAAAAAAGAAACTTTCAGTTACAGGTAACTGATTTTAACTTATTTTCTCCCTAGGATCACATAAGTAATTTATTGTAGGAAATTTCAGATATAGAAAAGCATCAAGAAAAAAAAATCAAGCAAAATCTATCCCCTCACCCAGAGATAATATATTTTTGTTGTATATCCTTCTATTTATTTTCAAAAGTAAACATTCTAACAAAACATAACTTCTACATTGGAAGTTCCTGTGTGGCACAATGGGTTAAGGACCTGGTGTTGCCATAGTGAGGTGTAGGTCACAGCTGCAGCACAGGTTCATTCCCTGGCCTGGAAACTTCCATATGCTTTGGATGCAGCCCCCCCCAAAAATGGTACATATTCAGATTTCCTGATAATGGTCTAAATTTTAATATTTACTTAATTTGTTAAAAAGTATTTTGGATTACTGTTTTTTCTAGGTTCGTGGACCTTCACGAGCTGATCCTAACCACATAGTAGATGATCTGCTAACACCCTGTTCTCCAGGTGACCCTGGTGCCATTGAAATGACATGGATGGATGTCCCTGGGGATAAACTTTTGGAGCCAGTTGTTTGCATGGTTTGCCATTTTGATTTCTTTTAAGAAAAATTTTAAAACATATTTTATAATTTGTCAGACATATAAAATTTTCTGTTATGTAAAATTAGGTAGAAAATGTTAATATGATCAGGCATGGAGCTCCTGTCATGGCACAGGGGAAATAAACCCGACTAGGAACCGTGAGGTTGTAGATTTGATCCCTGGCCTTTCTCAGTGGGTTAAGGATCCCACATTGTCCTGAGCTGTGGTGTAGGTTGCAGACACGGCTCAGATCCAGTGTTGCTGTGACTGTGTTGTAGGCTGGCAGCTATAGCTCCGATTTGGCTGCTAGCCTGCGAACTTCCATAGGCCGAGGCTATGGCCCTAAAAAGAAAAAAAATATATATATATATACACACACACACACACACACACATATATATATGTATATATATTTATATGATCAGTCATGTTTATTTAATACTACTTAAAAAGTGAAGATAAATGTGAATGTAAATGTGAATTTGAGGAATTAAAATATTCATAAAATTTACATTTCTGTAATTTCTACTGGAGGAATTAAAATAATTCATAAGACTTATTTTGTAAAGTGTATTTTAAGAAATATTTATTATGCTTATATTTTCTTGTTGATGAACACTCAGTTTTTAAAATCTTCTGCTTAATTATAGATTTTCAAAATGTGTATATCAAAATTAATAGTAACTTCCAGGAGTTCCCGTCATGGCTCAGCGGCAATGAATCCGACTAGGAACCATGAGGTTGCGGGTTCGATCCCTGGCTTTGCTCAGTGGGTTAACAATCCGGCGTTGCCGTGAGCTGTGGTGTAGATCGCAGATGTGGCTCGAATCCCGCGTTGCTGTGGCTGTGGTGTAGGCCAGCAGCTGTGGCTGCGATTAGACCCCTAGTCTGGGAACCTCCACATGCCACAAAATGACAAAAGGCAAAAAAAAAAAATAGTAACTTTCAAAGGGGAGACTTTCACAGGATATGTAGACCACGTGGACCTAGATGTATAGACATGTATGCGTATATATATGTATATAAGTTTGTGTGCATATGTATAGTAATATATCCATAAGCATATAGATATATTTATGTGAAAATTTACCACAATACTTATCTGAAAAATTATCCAAAAATTCTTTTTTGTTTCAATCCTTGATTTATTTTTTTACAGTTTTGGTTTTTTTGACCATTTTCCATACTGTTCTATAGGAGAGGTGGCCTAGAAGTTAATTTTTAAATGAATCCTTGATATTAATATATTTTCTTACCATTTTAATTATAATTTTAATAGTTAGCATTTTCGATTTGTTGGTTTTGATTATGGTATTAATATGTTTCATGCACATATAAGTGAATGACCATATTCCTTCTGAGTTGCACTTGGATAACTGCCCTCTTGTTTAGGAAAAAACAGGGCCAGAAAAGCGATCAGGGACTTACTGTGGAGGCCTTGATCCTCAGGCTAAGAGGACTGTACTTTCTTAGGGGCACTGAGAAGTCTTTGAAGGTTGTGATGGGGACAGAGTAAGCAACTGAGAGTGTATACTCAAAGGACTAACATAGTCAAAGATGTCCTTTAGGGGAGCAAGAGTTTATCATCAGTAACTTATGGTACATTGCAGATACCCTTAGGTGAAAGTTAGTGATGCAGAGTTTATTTGATTAAATCTATTACTAATCTTCCCCACTTCTTTTTCCTGACAGTCGGATATGCTCCGGTCACTATCGAGCACAAAACCCACAGTCAATGAACATGACTTGTTGAAATTAAAGAAGTTTACAGAAGATTTTGGCCAAGAAGGCTAAACCAGAGACAATGAGGAAGGAATTTACCATGTGTGTTCTTTCTTTCATTGGTATTTTTGCCTTTCTTGGATGGTGTTCAGATTTTTTCCTGTAAAACTCCTTTACCACAGGGATATAGAGATCTCATTTCAGAGTTCCTTTAAGTTTTATATATACTTTTGCTCCATTATCAATTAAATTCTCCTGTTAACAAAAATTATAAGGTAATGGGTATAAGAAATGAGTGATAACCAAAAAAAAGAATGAGTGATATATAAAAAGAAAAAAAAATAGAAATTACCCAGTCAAAAGAAGATTAAAATTGGTACAAATATTTTAAATTGTTATGAATAGTGGTCTTTGCGAAGAGCATTAATTTTTTTTAAACTAAAATGAAATGAGGCTTATTTCATATTTTGAAAAAATCTTGAGCATCCTCATCGATGTGAAATTTATTTACTTTATTAAAAAGTTTAAAATGATTTACTCTCAGGGATGGGTCAGTAAAACAGCAAAGAGCACTGTGATTGGGCTCGAAAGATTTTAAATTGTGTTCTTCCCAAGGCTCTTACTGATTTTTGATAGGTTGATGTTCTCCATGTAGATTTAAATTTCTGTAAAAGCAGCAGGCTTTTTTATACTTAACTAAATAATACCTTTCACTGTGCAATCTCAAGAGAAAGACTCTCTAGGCATTGTCTTTATCTTGAAGAAGAAAATTGTCTACTTCAGTGTCTTTTTGTAGCAAGAGTGACCAAAACAGGTGGTTAATAAATATGTACTTTTAAAATAACTCTGTCATGAAATACTGTAATGGGAACCTTTGCTAAAAGGAACAAGCTCCCTTTGGATTATGGGAAGTTTCTAGTGTGAGATTGGGGCGGGGGTGCGTGCGGGAGGTGTACATATATATATATAATTTTTTTTTTTTTTAATGTAGGTTAGCTAGCGTCTTGTCTTTTACCTTTTCAAGTCAGGGAACAACTTGTCCTGGCTACACATGTTATCAGTGTAATGTTTCATAAAGCTCTAGAAATGAGCTGATGTCTCCTTAAATAATAAACTACAAACACGGCGTTGTTATTTTAATATCGTCAAGTAAATAATCTGAGGGTGTGTGTTACACACTTTAGCACCAACACTAAGTTGTGCCTTGTACATTTGCATTGGCTGTACATGCAAAGGATTATTAAGTCAACTAGATAAGGTAGATTCCTTAATTTACTATAAAGTTCTGCCTTGCAGATGCTATAGAATAACTTGCATTTTAAAGTATATTTGCACATTTAACATATGATGCTCTATAGTTGCCTTTGGGTTTTCTGTACAGATGGTGTTTGTTGATATTAAATGGAAATCATAGACCTGAAATATGCTGTTCTTACGTGAAGTAAATTGATATAACCTACTATTGGCTATATTCTGTGTATGCTTCTTTATTTGGGGATCTTCTGTATAGGAGAAAATATTATCTAAACTGATTAGATACAAATAAATCACTAAAAATTAAGAATGTATACCTGAAAATTCTGTTTTTCAGCAACTTAATGTGAGAATAGGGAATTAACTTGGCAGATCAACACTGAATCCTTTGTGGATGTCTTAAATTTTATGTACTTTATCAGCCTCAGAATCATGCAGTATTGCTATTAATCCTATCATTAGAATTAACATAATTACATTATAATTCTATAGTAGTTGAAATTCAGAATTTTTCATGAATCCAAATTTGTTTTGAGGAAGTATGTTACTTAAATTGACCAAATAGTGTGTAAGTAGTGTGTTGATGATAAGTGTATGCTTTATCACACTAAATTCTTATGTGTGCTCTGAGAACTATTCCTCAGTGTCTATTAATTCCAGCCAACAGCTTCATTTTCTACATTTCTGGTTTTAAAACTGTTTCTGGTATCTAGTGATTTTAGGCATGTTCTAGAATGGTAAAGCATAGGCCATCCATCTCCATGTGCCCGTTCTGGGCAGAGAAGTACTCCAAGAGACTAAACGTTTAAGCTCTGTCTGTCTGGACCTTGACCGTTATGATTTGGGGGTAGATGTTTTCTGAGCCCACAAATAAACCCTACTTGAGCATCTCTATGAGCTACGCCCTGGATGTTTCAGAAAAATTTTTGTCCTAGTCTGGAAACTATAGGGGCCTTAATTATAAAGGATTTCAGCAGAAAATTTTGACTTTGTACTGTCGTCAACATGCATGAATGTATTTGATTATGAGTGTGAAGTGTCACTTAGCCACTTGCACATGCGTAGGTAGGAAGTGGTGACACACCTCCCTGACACATTGTCAGAAGTGCTGCAGTTGGAATGCCCAGCTTTGTGAGCTCTCACAGGTGCCGTGGGTTTTCCTGCCTCCTTTCTTCTTTCCTCTGCTAGTCCAGATCCCATTATTTCCATTAAGACCTAGCTCATGACCCATATAGTCTCTTCCAGGAAGAATTCCTAAACTGTCCCCATCCTACCTTTGCATTTTTTTAGCACTAAGTTGCTGTGACTCTCTTAAGATTCTCCAGGTTTCAAGCATGTTCTGTTAATTTTGTTTAGATCATTTAGATTGTGAGTTCAAACAGTTACATTTCCCTTTGCATTAGCAGAGTGCTAGATCCTGTTTATTAGTAATAAAGACTTGAAAAATCAAGGGAATTATATTCATATTTTATCTGCTTCCTAGATTATCTGTACGACTTTTTATAAAATAGATACTATGATTTGTTCTTGCTGGTCTAGTGAAGTTATGATAAGTTTCGGTCTTGGTTATTGGGAACTGAAATCAGAGGTGTGCCAGAGCTTGCTCATACTGGCTCAAAAGAACCATTTTGACATATTTTTACTCACCTGTTCAGTCACCTCATTGGCTTGCAATCTGCCATGTTGGGAGAGATTTACAACCCAGAAACGACCAAGTTTCTATTTTGTTTGCATGGTGCAGTGCAAAGCAAGGGCTGTCTGTAGTTTTAAATCAAAAAAGTGATATTATTTACCACATTTACAGAAGTAAAGGAGAAAAGTTATTGTAGAATCAATAAAAGCATTTAATAAAATCCAGCACCCATTTCTGATTTTTTTTTAACTTCTCAAACTAGGAATTGAAGGGAGCTTCTAAATTTAGTAAAGAGCATTTTCCAAAGAAAACTCTAGCAAACATCATACAAATTGTGAATTATTGAAAACTTGACTTCCCAGAGATCAGGAAAAAGACAAAGGTGCCTGCTGTCACCACTCCTTTCAACATTTTGAAGGAAATTCTGGTCAGTGTAGGGAAAATAAAAATTTAGGAGTTAAAAAGGAAGATACAAAATGGTTCTCAGGTGACCTAATTGTGTATGTAGAAAATCCAAATTAATAAACTTAGAATCTGAATTTAATAAGATTACAGGTTACGGGTTAACAAATAAAAATAATTGTATTTCTGTATTTGAGCAATAATTAGAAATTGAAATTAAACATAACCAATTGCAATAATTTCAGAAAGACTCGAATGCCTCAAAATCTTCAAGATGTGTAGGACTTCAGCTTAGGAAACAATGAAACATTACCACTAAAGAAGACCTGAGTAAATTAAATTAATTGAGAAGTGGGCCCTGTTCATGACCTGGAAGATTCTTATCAAAAATACCATTTCTAACAAAACTGATTCTAGATTAATGCAAGCCCCAATCCAAATCTGAGTACTAGTATGTATAGACATGTATATCTCTAGACACAACAGTAAATTCTTAATAGATTATTGATGATTGAAAAGAAATGTAGTGTGAATTTTTTTATAACAGGATCTTTCTCCCAGCTGTCTCTTTCTGTCCATTCATTCATAATTATTCATCCAGGTATCTGTTCATATACATAGAAAGATATCTGGAATTACCTTTCACCTTATGTTCATTATGTTATTTATGGATAGTAAGATTTGGCTTGATTTTTCTCCTTTCTTTACCTCTTTCACCTCTTGTGTGTTTTCAGAGTTACCTCTCAGCAAGACTTCCCCTGGTCGTTATATTTAAAACTGATGGTCCTTATATGCAGTCCCTGCTTTGTTTTTCTCTACAGCACTTATCATCATCTAACAAACTATGTAATTTACCATTTTTTATTTGTAATTTCTCCTGCTAACGTATGTGCCATGAAAGCTGGGATTTCCTTGTCTGTTTTTTCTCTGCTGTACCTTCAGTATCTGGTGCCTGGTGGGCACTCAATAAATATTTATTGAGTGAATCAATCTTTGTATTTTTCCTAAGTGTGAATACTTTACAGTGAGCATGTGTAATTTCTAGAGCCTCTCCCACCACCTTAAATTTTTACTTGTTTAAAATAAGAAAATTAGGATGAAAACAAATGCATCAAGAAATTAACAGTGGCTGTGGAATTCCTGTCATGGCTTAGTGGTAACAAACCTAGTATCCATGAGGATGCTGGTTCGTTCCCTGGCCCCGCTCAGTGGGTTAAGGATCTAGCATTGCTGTGAGCTGTGGTGTATGTCACAGCCATGGCTCAGATCTGGTGTTGCTGTGGCTGTGGCATAAGCCGGCAGCTACAACTCCAATTAGACCCCTAGCCTGGGAACTTGCATATGCAGCGGGTGCAGCCCTAAAAAATAAATAAAAAGATACAAAAGAGAAATTAACTGGCTAAATCTGGGTGATAAAAATACGGGTACTCAATTTTTTATTTTTATCTTTAAATATTTTAATTTGCAAAAAAGTTTTTAAGGAAAAATTAGTCAGCTTGACAGCTGTTCACAAGAATTTATCTCCTCTGGACACTTATAACAGAAAAGGTTTTAAGAAGAGAGATGGAAAGAAAGGACAGCCATGATATTCATCAAACAAATATACTGTTTGGAGTTCCCGTTGTGGCTCAGTAGTTAACGAATCCGACTAAGAACCATGAGGATGCGGGTTCAATCCCTGGCCTTGCTCAGTGGGTTAAGGATCCGGCATTGCCGTGAGCTGTGTAGATCGCAGACGCGGCTCAGATCCCGCGTTGCTGTGGCTGTGGCGTAGGCTGGCAGCTACAGCTCCTGTTAGACCCCTAGCCTGGGAATCTCCATATGCCGCGGGTGCGGCCCTAGATAAGGCGAAATAGACCACAAAAAAAAAAAAGACTGATGCATGCTATTCTTCCAAATTACACACCTGGTTTAGGGGGGGTGTCCCTGGCCTCCCAATACAGGAACCGAAGAGGGGAGATCCTACTTTTTTCATTAGGTGGCAGACATCACATGGGCCCTTGACCAGCCTTGGCTTCTCAACGTCCTTCAGTCTTTAGCACCACAAAGATGGCAGGACATTAAAAACAGGATCAGGAGTTTCTGTCGTGGCTCAGCGGAAACGAATCGGACTAGGAGCCATAAGATTGCGGGTTCCATCCCCTGGCCTCGCTCAGTGGGTTGGGGATCGGTGTTGCCATGAGCTGTGGTGAAGGCTGCAGATATGGCTCGGATCCTGCATTGCTGTGGCTGTGGCATAGGCCTGCAGCTACAGCTCCGATTAGACCACTAACCAGGGAACCTCCACATGCCACGGGTGCGGCCCTAAAAATGAAAAAAGGCAAAAAAACAAAAAAAAAACAGGATCATAGCAGCATCTAACTGGATGGGAATCTGGTAGCTTATGGTGAGACAGCTAATTATGGTACTTTCTACGGCCTTGTGGAATGAAGTGTCCAGTGAGGACAAGAAATTGGGGAATGATTTTGCAGCTGCTGTAGAACCCAATGAAGGCATGAGAACCTCAGGGACTGCTAATTGGTAACCCAGGGAGCCTGCAAGTTGCTGGGTGTATCGGTGGAACTGACAGATTCACCAAGCTTTCTTATGTGAAGTTAAGGAAATTTAGTAGATAGGATCCATACTATTGAAATGTTTATATTTGTGAGAATTTGGAGGATTCTGGAGGACTTCATGTGGGAATGGATTATGTTGCTGATCAGCCAGGAGTCTAATTTCAGGTGTGATTGAATCTGTCAATATGGGTTCAGCCAACATAGATTGTGAATTTAGAATTTTGGTTTGAGTGGCTGAGAGTGGTTTTAATTGTTTGCCTAACCCATTGAAGAAACTGAGCTTGGCAGTCGACTACTTTGAACCCCAATAAGGTAATGTAAGGGAAAACCCAGTATCTAGGAAATGGAAGTGCTGGAGTGGATCTGTCACAGGAGAACACTCACAAAGCCACATGTTCCTGGAGAAAACATGGAACCCAGTCCTTTAAGGAAGGTGTTGATAGGTGAAAGGAATGCATTTCAGAGTGTTTTATTGGGACTTTCATTTCATTGGAGCTAGAGTGACCTTTTGGTGGCCCAAGCCAAGTAGTGGCAACTAGCTAGCGCAAGCCAGTTGGACCTGGTCGCCACATTAGGTAGAGGGGCTGGCATGATAATCAGATGGATTTTTCCACAGCGAATTTGAGTGGTGGGGTCCTAGCACCATCGCTAAGGTGTTGCTGCATTCCTATAACCAAAAGACTCTAAGCCTCACAATCACGATGGAGCACCTGGCTGTTTCCAGACCAGAATGAGGTCATAGGACTACTTGAAAGAAGCAGAAACTCAGTACTACTGAGGAACGCTCCTTCGGAAATGTTTAGATGTGCTACGAGTCTCCATTCAGCCAGCCTTCCCCAGAGGGTCTGAGGCTGCTCATTAAGGCTGCTATGCAGTAAAGGGAATGTCCTGGGGGATTACTGGACACCTTCTGAGCTAATATTCTTTACTGGAGAATCAGAAAGTCATTGTGGTCCACTAATCAAGAGAGGTTTAACGGAGGGCAAATCATAAGTAGGCTGGAGTTTTGAGCCGAGTCTGCACTACAGCAGGCACCATGGAACTCTGAACAAGTATGCTCGGCAGTGGTCAGAGTCACCAGGGCGGATCCCTGGCCCAGGGAGTAAAGGTTAATGGAAAAACAAGGGCCCTTGGAACTTGCTCCTAAAGAAACGGTAAAGCAGTAGTTACAACACTAGGAGAAATCACACAAATTCATGCCACCATTCAGGACATGGAAGATGCTGGTGTGGTAAGAATCGCCTGGTAAGTAATACAGGGGCCCGTTTAACGCCCCAGGATGGAAAGTGCAGAAAATAAGTGAGTTTTAGAGAATATTAGAACCTACATGTTTACAGGTTCTCTTTGCCCAGTATTTCATTAAGAATATCCGAGATAGGAGTTCCCGTCATGGCTCAGTGGAAATGAATCCGACTAGGAACCATGAGGTTGCGTGTTCAATCCCTGGCCTTACTCAGTGGGTTAAGAATCCGGCGTTGCCGTGAGCTGTGGTGTAGGTCGCAGACGCTGCTCGGATCTGGCGTGGCTGTGGCTGTGGTGTAGGCCGGCGGCTACAGCTCTGCTTATACCCCTAGCCTGGGAACCTCCACATGCCGCGGATGTGGCCCTAAAACGACAATAAGTCAAAAAAAAATAAAAAAGAATATCCGAGATAATTGAGAGTTGAAAGAGGTGTGTTAAAAAGAAAACATTACATAATCTTAATTTTACTTGTATAAACTTACTTGATGGATTAAGAAATAGAGTTTTTAAGGTAGAGTTTCAAACGTAACCAATAAAAGAATTCTAAATAGTGATATTTACTATCAAAACTTTGGAGGGAGATGTGAGCGGTTAATGTGAGTGATATAAGGTCTCATCTACCGAAATAGGAAACAATAATGTCCAAGGGCAGTAAATCAAGATAGAGTACAATAAGACGTCGAGATAACTCCAAAAAATTACTTCTGTATTGCTACATTGTAAGGCATTACCAAACCTGACGGCTTAAAACACTGTTTTTCCTCACTGTTTCTGTGGGTCAGGAACTCAGGAGGGCATATCTGGGCAGTTCTGGCCAGGAGGCTCTTGCACAGCTGTGGTCAGACCGTGGCTGGGGCTGAGAGAGCATCTGGGGCAGCGGACATCTATCTCCATGAAGTCTCAGGTTCTCTCTGCCTGGGCTAGTTTGGGCATCCACATGGCACAGTGGTCTCGGGACATTCAGACTAAAGGCTTCTAGCACAGGTATTCTAGGCAGCAAAGCAGAAGCTGGGCCATCTGTCATGACAGCTCCAGAAGTCACATGGTATCACTTTTGCTGTGCTCTGTTGATCAAAGCAGCCCCCAGAGCCCTCCATCCCTCCATTTTCCTGCGGATGGGAGACTATTATGGCAACACTGTAAGAGCAGCTTTTGAGTTGAAAGATGGTTTTTGAGAACAAAATCTGCTGCAAGAACCAAAACTTTATGATGCTCGTTGTACAACTATAAATGTAATAAAATTCATTGTGTAATGAAGCAAATAAGTAAATAGATAGATGATAGATAGATAGATAGATAGATAGATAGATAGATAGATAGATAGATAGACAGACAGACAGATAGACAGACAGACAGATAGATAAATTGAAGGTCAAGGAAAAAAAAAGGAAAAACCTTAAAAATGGAAAGTGATTACCCCTGGCGGAGCTGAGAGTTTGAGGGTCAGGAACAGCTGGTATATACATTTTTAGCCTGCTCTATACTATTTATTTTTATAACTGCATGGTTATTCTTTTGATTTAAAAATGAAATATCATCAAAAATTGCCAAAAGACAAAACAATTGCAGAATTATAAAAATTTTAAAGTATTACCTAAACTATGTAAGATAACATGCATGCAGGAAAAATGGTAAGTAGCAGTAAGGTAGAAATCTAATTTCATTGAGAACTTTGTATTTGACTCAGCCTCCAATGTCTCTGCCTCGGGAAGCCTCAGTCTGGTTAAAAGGATGGACACACGAATACAGAGCAGCACGCAAAATTCAGTGACAGATGAACACAGGGTGTGTGTGGCTGTGGAGGAGAGACATCTAAAGAAGACCAAAGGAAGAAAATCAGAGAACCTCATTTGCCATCCTTGGGGGTAAGTATTATGTTGGCCTTTTATTCAGAAACAAATAACTAATAGGAAAGTTTAAGCATTTACCCTCATTTTTAGGAGGAACCATACAGCAGTTTATACCCACTTGATGAGGGGAAGATAGGGTCTCTCTCTCTCTCTCTCTCTCCCTCTCTCTTTCTCTCTCTCTCACATATGCCAGGTCACCAGGTTACATGTATAGAGAATGGCAGAATTTAAACTATTCTCTGGCAACCCCAATAAAATAATTGATTTAGGAAAGGATCATTGGTGGATGCTAAAACTATTGAGTGAAAGAATATTTACATGGGATCTGTTTCCTATATGACAAATCACTCAAAATCATAGTGGCTTAAAACATCTATTATATCTCATGACTGCAGTTTAGCAGAGTTCTGTGGTTGTCTAGACCAGGGCTTGACCGGGTCTCAGGAATCCAGGTGGCTCCACCCACATATTTGGTGCCTCCAGCTGGGCTGGCTGGGCCTCTGTCCTTCATGTGGCCTCGCTCCTTCAGAGTCAGGCCCGGGTTTCCTTAGACGATGGCTTAATCCTAAGAGGGGAAAAAAAGAGAAGCTTCAAGTCCTCTTAAAGCCTAGGCCCAGAAATAAGGAAACACCGCTTCCATCAGATTATATTTGTCAAACCAAGTCAAAAGGCCAATCCAGCCTCAAGGGATGAGAGAGAGAGATTCCGCCTCTTGATGGAAGGAGTGGTGTATGCAAACAGGAACGGGAAAAATTGTTGATGACAATCTGTCAATATTTCCAGGTGACCTTCCCCGAGAACTTGCTTGTTGCAGAGGGGAATATGATCTTTACAAGGAGAGATACGACTGTCACCACCTTACCCCAGATATCAAATTGAGCGTCACTTTCAGTGGGCTACCTGACAGCGCCACCAGTGTGATGCAATGCAAAATACACATAAGAAGTGTCCCTACCAAAAATGTGTAATCAGAATGCAATCAGACCATAGATCTTCCTGTAACTGGGAAATTCAGGGGAGAGAAATGAATAACATCATGAGAAACCAATCAGTCAAAAGGGAATATCGGATATCTACTAGACAACCTGTCTGGTCTCTCCAAAAAGTCAATGTCATTAAGCAAAAACAAATAAAATTAAAAGGTTGAGGGACGTTCCCAGGTTAAAAGAAAATAAAGATAAAACCCAATAACTTAATGCAGTGATGTGAACCTTGATTTAGATCCTAGTTTGAGGAAAATAACTGTAAAAAGCAATTTGGAGATTGAAGAAATATGAATACAAACTAGATATTTGTATTGTCTTGGGTGTGATAATGGTATTGTCATTATACAGGTGTTTGTTGGGCCCTTATTTTCAGGTGATACATCCTGAATTATGCACATACAGGATAAGAGATTAAGTCCCATGATGTCTGCCTGCAACTTACTTTGAAATTGTACATATGCATATTCATACCCTCATATAAAGCAAATGCATCTAAGTAAATAAATAGGACTGGAGGATTAAGGATCATTTTTGGAGGATGTGAAATTTAAAAGCCAACTTCAAAAACACGTAGTGGTAGAATCCATGACTAACAGATCTTGTTACTTCCCGGGCGCTTACACACCCAGGAATTATCTATAAACCAGGTCATGGAACTGTTCTTATTGTATACAAGTGAGCACCGTTTGGCTGAAATGGCAAGGCATATGACTGTAAGTGTTCTTTAATATGGGAATAGTTGTGTCTTGGAAGATTGCCAGAACTCTAAGACTTATATCCTATTTTCCCAAAGACTTCTATAAAATTGTCAGTGGATTCTTAAGGGAATGATTTATGGACCAAGACATTGTATGTTGCAACATTAAAAGGCTCGCCTGTACTTAATTGTAATGTATGATGTCTTAGGCCATAAATAACTCCTTTAAAAATTCACTGACAATTTTATAGAAGCCTTTAAACAGTCCATATTAAAAAATGATTACATCAAAAAGTAACAAAGGAGCTCTAGGTTATTAAATAAAAACTAAAACTGATAATGAAAAAAATTGGTAGCAACCGCATGAGAGTGGGAAGGGAGATGCTAAAAATGGTTAGCAATGGGTATATTGTGGGCACAGCACTGGCCAATCAGAATGGCTGTCTTCTGGGTTTTTTTTTTGTTTTTTGGGTTTTTTTTTTCTTTTGTCCTTTTTTAGGGCCACACCAGAGGTATATGGAGGTTCCCAGGCTAGGGATCCAATCGGAGCTGTAGCTGCTGGTCTACACCATAGCCACAGCAACTCGGGATCCAAGCCATGTCTGCAACCTACACCACAGCTCATGGCAACACTGGATCCTTAACCCATACTGCAAGGCCTGGGATGGAACCCGCATTCTCATGGATACTAGTTGGGTTTATTAATCGGTAAGCATGACGGGAACTCAAGCTGTCTTCTCTTAACAGCTATTAATCTCCAAGGTGTTATGTCTAGAATTTTAATAAAAGTATACACAACACATGCACACACACACATACACACCTTCCCTCTAAGAGAAAGAACATTAATTCTCACTCACAGATTCCTTCTCCTATAGGTTTGACCGCAAAGTATAGAAAACTCTTTGACAAATTTTTCTATTACTTTAGAGGATGTTAAAATTATGGAAACTTGTTACCAGCAAGTCTAAATTTCAGTTCACAAATTCCAGTAGACAAAAATATCCTATTTCTACATTACCATTAAATCAAATCCAAATCTGTTGTGCTGTCAAGAAAATCACTGTTAGCCTTATTAGACTTCTTCCTCCAAGGATTGTACTAAAGTCCAAAAGGCTTACCCAGTGATCAGAAGAGGAGATAAATCTCTAGTTCAAGACCGTTGCTGACGCTGTTATTATTCAAGTCCGTAGATGTCCCTCTGCCCTCCGCTTCCACACCGGTAGTGCAGTTGGAGAATCTTGGCTGAAGCTGGGCACCTCAGTGCCGCCTTATTTGACGTTTGGCCACTAGGGGGAGCCACTGGCTCCAACCCGCAGACCTCAGGAGGTGAGAAATCTGTTCCCATCGCTGCCAAGAAAATCTCCTTCCTCTTGTCGCTCTCAGAGGTATGCAGCTTACTCTCTTCTGTGGCAGGAGAGAATAGAGATTGTTGGTAGCAGGAGCCAGAAGAAAGGAAAATATTTTACAGGCGATTATATTTTTGCCCATTTACGCAAAGCAAAGGGAGTCTGCTATCTTCACAATTCAAGGGAAGAGAAAATACAGAGGGGGAAAAAAATGAGTATCTTAATAACCCTGCCCCATACTGTGAGGTACTCCCAAAAAGATGTCTTAAAAAAAATCTAGAGCTGAAAACAGCTCTCTCCTAGTTGAATAATTATTACTAATTAAATATTTTCTCTATTTTCTTAATTTTATAAAGTGAGAATTTTTTATTGTAGTAAATACACATAACATAAAATTTATCATTTAAAAAAATTTTAAGAGTACATTAAGTGGCATTAAGTACATTCACAATGTTGTGAAATGATCAATGCTGTATTTCCTGAACTTTCAACCCAACAGAAACTCTCTCTTCACATTAAATAATAACTCCTCATGTTCCCCTCCCTCCAGACCCTGGTAACCACTATTCTACTTTTTTCTCTATGAATTTATTACTCTAGGTACCTCATATAAATGGAATCTACAGTATTTGCCCATCTGGCTTATTAGTGCAGCATTAACACAAAACATTCAAATATCTTTGGTAAACATCATCCCTGTGTGAGGTTTTTTTTTCTTTTTTAAAAGTTTTATTGAAGTATAGATTATTTACAAGGTTCTGATAATATCTGCCATATAACAAACTCATTTGGTCACCAGATCCTTAACCTGCTGCACCACGAGGGAACTCCCGATAATATATTAAAAAAAAAAACAGAAATGCAAATTTACTACAAGTTCAAAACTTCAAAAGGTTAAACAAAGACATAAAAAAATATTTTACGAAATGGAAGCACTACATGGTGCATGGGTTCGGCAAACATTACTGAGATATTAATTTTCCCCAATTCTCTTAAAGTTGAATACAACCACAATATATATTTCTTAATGTTTACTTTTATAGAGGTAATATTTGTACTTCAATTACTTGATTTGTCAATTTTTAACTGATATCTTTGGACAATGGGTACAAGTGAGGCAATTAGTAAAGTCACTCTACCTTCCATGTGTTTCCTCCTTCCCCCCCAAAATATGTTTCATTTCTTATTTTTACATTATTAAGGTGTATAACATTTGTATACTATGCTTTATCCTAGTCCCAACATTTATTTTAGTCTTAGTTCTACTGTTCTACTGTTAAATATATTCATTTGTCAAATTCTCAAAAGACAGTCCTTTTACTATACTTTTCTTTGTCATCTTTTTTAAGTTTTATTTATTCATTCATTCATTCATTGCCTTTTTAGGGCCACATCCGTAGCATACAGAGGTTTCCAGGCTACAGGTCAAACTGGAGCTGTAGCCGCCGGCCAACGCCACAGCAACACAGGATCTGAGCCTCATCTGCAATATACACCACAGAGCATGGCAATGCCAGATCTTTAACCCACTGAGTGAGGCCATGGATTGAACCTGTGTCCTCGCAGATACTAGTCAGACTTGTTTCCACAGAGCCATGACGGGAATTCCATCTCTGTCATGTTTTGACTGGCTGCAGTTGCTGCTACAGTTTCTAGAAAATGAATGTTTATGTCCCCCCGCAAACTCTTGTGTTAAATCCTAACACTCAACGTGATGGTATTCAAAGGTGGGGTCTTCGAGAGGTAATTTTGGTTTCAGGAATGGGATCGTTGCCCTCAAAAAAGAAACCCTAGAGAACTCACTTCGCCTTCTGCCATGTAAGGACATGAAAAGATGGCCTCTGTGATCCAGGAAAGGAGCTCTTACCAAACACTGAATCTTACTAGTACCTTTGATCTTGAACTTCCCAGCCTCTAGAACTGTGAGAAATATATTTCTGTTGTTTACAAGCCCCAGTCTGTGGTATTCTGTCATAGCGGCCCAAACAAACTAAGACAATAGCCTTGCTACTTTCCTCAAGAAGCACTCATGGGAAAAATATTTTCTTAATTATTACATGGTCAGTGGGTGAAATACAGATCAGCTGCATATAAAACCTTGGCTCATTGTTCTCACATGTTGAATGTCACCTTGGAGAAACCTGAAACTAGCTTGATTTCTTTTTTAAACAAGTGACCTGATTTTTTTTTTTTGGCCTGTCTGACCAAAGTCTTTATTCTTTTGAAATCCAGATTTTTTTTTGTAAAAGTTTTATGGTTTTACATTTAAGTCCGTAGATTAGTCAGGTCTCTCCAGGGAAACAGAACCAATAAAAGATGTGTATATATATGCATACACATATACATATATATGCACGTTTTCTACTGTATATAAAATATAAGAAAAGGTGTAGAAAATATACCTATATATAAAATGCAAGAAATTGGCTCTCATGATTATGGAGGCTGGCGAGTCCCAAGAATTGCTGGGTGGATTAGCAAGCTGGAAACCAAAGAAGAGCTGATGTTTCAACACAAGTCCAAAGGCAGGAAAAATAGACAATGTTCCAGTTCAAAGACCATCAAGCAGGAATAATTATCTCTTCCTTGGGGGAGGGTCAGCCTTTTGGTTCTATTAGGCCTTCAACTGATTGGATGAGACCCCCTCTCACTGGGGAGGCAGATCCTCTTTACTCTGTCTACTGACTTAAATGTGTATCTCATTAAATACATTCTCTCAGAAATGCCCAGAATAATGTTTGACCAACTATCTAGGCACCTCATGGTCAGGGCAAGATGACACAAAATGTTAACCATCACATCATCTGAGTTAATTTTTGCAGATGATATAAAGCTGAGGTCGAGTTTGTTTGTTTGTTTGTTTCCTTCTTTCTTTTTGTCTATGGATGTCCAATTTTTAGACAACATCATTTATTTTTTTTTAGTTGGCTTTTCTTTTTTTTTTTTTGACGTTTTAGGGCTGCACCGGCAGCTTATGGAGGTTCCCAGGCTAATCGGAGCTGTAGGCACTGGTGTACACCACAGCCACAGCAACACCAGATCTGAGCCTCGTCTGTGACCTATACTACAACTCACTGCAACGCTGGATCTTTAACCCTTTGAACGATACCAGGGATCAAACCTGCGTCTTCATGGATTCTAAAAGATTCGTTCCCGCTGAGCCACAATGGGAACTCCCACTTTTTTTTTTAAGTTTTGTTGTAGTTTATTTACAATGTTGTGATAATTTCTGCTGTGCAATAAGTGACTCAGTTGTACATACACACAACCCATTCTTTTTCAGATTCTTTTCCCATGTAGATGATCACAGAATACTGGGTAGAGTTTCCTGTGCTCTGTACTAGGTCCCCATTTTTCAATCATTCCATACACCACAATGTGCATGTGCCACTCCCCACACCCCAATCCACCCCCCCTTTGGTAACCATAAATTTTTTTAAGTCTATTAATCTGTTTCTATTTTGCAAATAAGTTCATTTGTATCCCCTTTTTAGATTCCATGTAGGTGATATCATATGATGTTTATCTGTCTTTGGTTTATTTCACTTAGTGTAATAATCTCTAGGTCAATCCAGGTAGACTGAATCTTCCCACTTTTTTTAATTCTTTTAGCTATTCTAGTCTTTTTGCTTTTATCTATAAATTTTAGAATATCTTGTCTATAGTTACAAAAAAATCCTGCTGCAGTTTTGATAGGAAGTGCATTGAAGCAGTATATCAGTTTGGGGGAGAATTGATTTTTCCCAATTTTTTTCTTTTCTTTTTAGGGCCACACCTGTGGCATATGGAAATTCCCAGGCAAGGGGTCAAATCAGAGCCACAGGTGCCTGTCTACTCTACAGCCAGGGCAACAGTGGATCCGAGCTGCATCTGCGACCTGCAGCACAGCTTGCGGCAACGCCGGATCCTTAACCCCCTCAGCAAGGCCGGAGATGGAACCCGCATCCTCATCGATACTAGTTGGGTTCTTAACCCACTGAGCCACAACAGGAACTCCGCCTCGACTTTGCTCTTTTTCCACCTGATGCATTGGCCCCAAGGACCAGGGCTTCAATTGTGGTGCCAGAATCAGGGATGCTTTGCAAGAAACTATAACTGTGCCTTTAAACTTTTACACTCAAATCCCCAAGAGGTTGAAGGGTAGATTACGACTTCACTCTGTCTGGCAAAACTGGGATTGATAGTGAATGCAGTTGTATTGCTTAGTGACTGGCAAAGCCCACTAGCTGTGTACGTGGGTCACCCCACCCTGTGTGAACAGGAGTGGACTGAGGAGGAGTGCACTGGACTAGTATTTGTGCCTGCAGTCTGGAAGAGCAGAGCCCTAAGCTGAGCCTAATGTCCCTTCCAACGGGAAAAATTCGAGTAAAAATAAATCACCAAGAGAAGGAGAAATGGGAGCAAAGCAGAAAAGAATGGACACATGGATTATGTGACAAGGAAAATCCATTGTTATATAAATGCCTCAAGGGAGGCTCAGAGCAAGAGATGTCACAGCCTCCGAAGAGAGCTCGTTTTTACAAGAGGCCTGGAAGGGGAAAGACCATTCCTGTTTTGGGAAAATGGAAACTTGCAGATTTGAGCCACATTGCTTTGGGAGACATTTTGGTGGAATGAGACGATGGATGAATTGCTGATGACTGAGTGAAACGCCAGCAATGTGTCACTGTCTTTTGACTCTCACTTTCCGGGTTATGTCTGCTACTCACACCTTGATACGGTGTCACACTGGGATCATCTTAGGAGCAAGACTGCAGTATTGCTATTGATGGTCAAAACTGTCGGCCTATTGATTAAGAACCTGCTACTCTACACAGCCTCCTTCAGATCTGTTTTGCTGTGGGAGAGCTTTGGATGGCCTGCCCCCAAGAGATGTTCTGGCCTTCGCCATTGGCTTCTTGGAGGTCATCTATATCATACCTGATAGAAGTGTTATTGTCTAGATGAGGGCTAGCCAAACTGGATGTCAGGGCAGAGCCTGGCCATGCCCGGAAGACCAATCTTGTTATATTACTATGCTGTTATGTTTTCATGATGGCTTCCAGTCACATAGGCAAGCAATCAATCCTGCCTACATATGAGGCCCCCTAAAAACTCCAGATGCCAGAGGAACTCCCCCGGTGAGCTGCCCTGCTCGGCAACACTCCTTGGATACTGTTTGCCAGAATTCAGCCTCTGTCTGCCGGTGCCGAACTGAAACGCAGAGACAGAGCTTTGGGTAAAGGATAAAAAAAGAGCTTTATCGTTTTACCAGGCAAAGGAGGGTCACAGCAAGCTAATGCCTTAAAGACTGTGCCCCTCTCTCCCAGAAAGAATCGCAAGGAGTTTTATAGTAAAAAGGAGAAAACAGGTTTTCAGATAGGAATCAGGATTGGGACAAACATGCATTCTTCTTTCTTTGGGGGAATCTTAGCCATCAAAGCTGGAGTCAGGAGATGCTCATGATGGTGGTCTTCTGGGTTACTGCCTGGAAGAACAGTACTTACGAAAAGGGCATATCGATCAGAGATTACAACAAACCAGGAAAGTTCCTGAAAAACATCATATGCTAATAATCTTTAACCCACAGGCAATTATGCTCAGGGTGCCTAATCTTTAGCTTACGGGTGGTTGTGTTTAGGGTGCAGTTAAGTCAGGGAGAAGGACAAGGAAGGACTCTAAGCTGTTCAACTTTAAAGTATACTTTTCAAAAGGAAGTGTAAGGAATATAACTTTTCTTTCAGGGGTATAACACGCCTGCATCACTGTCACACCCAAGTGCTGGGAGGGTCACATCTGGAACTCTCCAGACTTTACCCTATGCACTTCTTCCCTTGGCTGACACTCATAAACTGTAACTGTAAGTACAACTGCCCTCAGTGAACCCGGTTAGTCCCTCTAGTAATGATCAAATCTGAGGGTGGCTTGGGAGCTCCTCCCCCAAACTTGCAATTGCTGTCAAAAGACTTGGGGACAGTGCCCTTGAATCTTGCAGTTTGGCTAATTCTGGGCAATATGTTAAGAAGAAAAACTCAGATCAAGATCAATTCTTTTGTTCCAAAGCTCCTTAGTAATTCTAAAAGTAACTTCAAAAAGCAAAAACAAAGCAAGCAAACAAAAATCCTATACAAACCAAAACCATAGTGAAATGTCACTTCACACCCACGGGGGGGGCGGTTATAATTTAAAAAGACACATGGTAACAAGTATTGGCGAAGATTTGGAGAAACTGGAAACCTTATATATCATTGGTGGAAACTGTAAAATCGCGCAGTGGCTTTGAAAAACAGTCTGGCGGTTCTGATTAAACGGTTACTAGAAGATCCTCCCAAGGGAAATGAAAAGCTTGTACATGACTGTTCACAGCCCCACTATTCATAATAATGCCCAAAAGTGGAAACAACCTAAATGTCCATCATTTAGGATAAATGAAATGTGTTATGTCCACACAATGGAATGTAATTTGGTCATAAAAAACATGAGGTACTGATACATTGTACCACGTGAATGAACCTTCAAAATATTATGCTAAGAGAAAAAAGCCAAACACAGAAGGCTACACATACTATATTTGCATTTGTAAGAAATATTCAGAAAATAGGCAAATCTATATACAGAGAGAGATATTAGTGATTACCTAGGGCTCCATGTGGGTTGGAAGGAAATGGAGACTGTTAATGGATACAGGATTTGGGGCGGTGGGGGGGGCAGGGTGTAACTTAATGTTCTAAAAGTGATGGTGGGGACAGTTGCACAACTCTGACCATACCGAAACCCATTTACTATGCACTTCCATTTGTATGGTATGCAAATTAGATCTCAATAAAGCCTTTTTTTTTCCCCTTTAAACCTTGTCTTGGTAAAGAAGATGAACTCTGAGCTCAATGAAACTGAATCCTCTACGCGATTTTTAATGCTTTCCCGGTCCTCTGCAAAGCGAAAGTGGGCTGTGACCATTTTCTAAATGCACCAAGAAAATATGAAATGGAGCTGGAGATTTCAGAACTTGATCCCAGGCCGCCCATGCGGCAACGAGGTCTGGGGATCCCAGGGCCTGCGCTTAGGAAGCTCTGCGACGCTCCCTCCGGCCCCAGGCGGGCGGCTCCCAGAGCGGCGGCGGAAGCCCATGAGCTAAGCGAGCCGACCCCGTCTCCGGGTTTGGGAAGGTCTGGCACTGGCTCTCCGCGGTCCTAAGAAGCACCCTCGCCACCAGCCGCAAGCGTCACCCAGAGGTGCCCCAGGTGGCGCCGCCCGGGGCCCGTCCGCAGCGCGCGGCGGGTAGGCCCCGCAGAGAGCGCGGGTATCTGTCCGGATGCTGCGGGGACTCGGAGACCCCAGGCCCTCCGCGAAATCGGGCGGCGGCCAAGGTCTCCTTGCCCGTGGAAGCACCGCCCCGCGCTGTCGCGCCCTCCGCTGGCTCCGCCTCTTCCCCTCTGGCCGCCGCCCCGCCCCGCGCCGCGGACCCAAACACCGGCTCCGGCTGCGCGCCGCCGCGCGTGATCGCCGGAGCCGCCGAGCCCTGCGCTCCTGCCTGTGCCGCGCGCCCCCCGGCCCCGGCCCCGGCCGAGCGATGCTGCTGCTGGCGGCTGCCTTCCTCGTGGCGTTCGTGCTGCTGCTCTACATGGTGTCTCCGCTCATCAGCCCCAAGCCCCTCGCCCTGCCCGGGGCGCATGTGGTGGTGAGTGGCCTCCTGTTGCAGCGCGCTGAACCGCAGATCCAGGCCGGGAGGGGGCCGTCGTCCCCTTTTCTAAATGGAGGGACACCTGCCGCCGTCTGCCCCGGCACTGCTCCCTCTGCTCCCTTGGAGGGCCTTGGGTACCCGCCCTCCGTCGCATCTGACTCCTCTCGGGGCGGGAGAGCGGGGCGGCTGGGATAGAGCCAGCGAGCCGGGTCCCGGCGTTTCAGGGGCTCGGGGGGCGCTCGTTAATCCCCGGAGCATCCCTGGGATCTGGATATTTTTGTCCTCGGATTTCCCGATGAGTCAACTGAAGAACCGAGAGGTTGAGAAACTTTGCCAAGGACACCGCAGTGGGTGGCGGCTCTGGGCGAGGCGCGCCGTCTGGGCCGGGTCGCGAGGAGGCGGGCGGCGGGGAAGGGGGCTCCGTACTCCAGGACTCACCGAGGCAGCTCGGACCTGGAAGATGGTCTGCGCGAGTGACAGTTGCCAAAGGAATCCAGGAAATGACTCACTTAGGGGGGAAATTGCCCCAAACCCGGTGGGCTGGCAGCGTTGGCTACCTGTGTTGGACACTTTCTGTCCCTTCTACACTGCTTGTCTCTTTTGAATTCAGCCCTGCAGTCGTTTCAGAGTCAGACAGATGAACTGAACGACTTGGCAGATGCTTTAGGAATGAAGGGGATGTGGATAGGTTTGGTTTGTTTCTTAACGGAAGCTCCTGTCTTCAAAGATTTCTTTTCTGCCACTGGGGTACCTTCAGCAGGGAGAATCCTTCTTACCTGAGCCCAGCATGTCACCATTGGTAGTGGCTTTCTTCTTTGTTTTCTCATTTTTTTTTTCACAACCCCGAGGCACAGTGAGGCGGGAGGTTATGAATAAGGAAAGTTAGTTACTAAGCTGGTAGCACCAATCCTCCTGGTGTCTCCACTGAGATCTGAGCCTCCCCACTCAGTGAGATGTGATGGGGTGGGGTGGTCACTGCTTTTAGTGTGCTCTGAATCAGGCCAAGATTTTGTGAATGGCAACATGTATTTTCTTTCACTTCTTTCTTGTAAAACTATTAGTATATTTCCAACTCCTGCCATTGCTGATGTGGAAGATGAGACAGTGAGTGTAAATTCATTAGAGATGCAGAGAGGAACACATTTTTACAATCATGCTACCTTCTGAAAGTGTCGCATCTACAAGAGAACTTCTGCTTCAAAAGCATGGCTTTCTGCGTTGGATTCTTTCCACAGTTATGTTCGCAGAGCGTCACTTGGAAAATGGGCAAGTCAAAGCAGTAATGAAAATTTTCATTCAGTGTTTGTAAGGGACTTTCACTTAATATTGACTCTGGTCCTCCCAGCCCCGTCATGCTTCTGCAGGTGATAGATAAGATAATAAACACGTCTCTTGAGATAGATCCAGGAGAATTTCTTATTTTCACCATCCTGTGTTAATATGCTAGTGTAAATAAGGATGACATGAATAATTCACGTGATGTCACAATCTTTTTTGGTGTCATAAAGGGAGTGAAAGGATAATTATTTTTCTTGAGCTTTGTTATGACTAGACCCCCTAGTGTTAGGAGAGGGAACTTATGTTCAAACTGTCTGGCTGAGGTGGAAGCATCAGGCTTAGGTCATAACTAGTTATTGTTTTGTTTTCACAACAATTCTGATATTCTAGTGTTATCTCTCTAATTACAGTGGTAAAACTCTTTGGTAAGTCTTACACAGTCTGTACTTAAATCATCTGGTTTTTAAAACAGCTGTTTACTTGGTGAGAACTAGAAAATCAAGTCCTCCCTTCTGGGGAGCTGGGCGGAAGTAGCTGTCCAGCAAACCACCACCTCTCTTGCCCTCAGTAAGAGGTGCATGGTGGGATTAGAGGCAGGAACATTTAAAGTGGCATTTGCAATGAATAGTAAGAGGGAGTGATAAGGAAAGGGATTGAAATGTTATCTTTAAGGTTTCGCATCTCAGTTTACCAGCGGTCAGGCAACTTAATGCATACTTAAGCACTTTTCAGCCATTAGGAAAATCTCTTCTATTTTTCTTATAACATTCAAGAATAACAAGATTGATTTAGGTATATGCATAGTTACCTTCTATGAATTAGCTGGCTTGGACTAGAAGGTTCGTTTCCTATGAACTATGGCCCAGAAGTTTAAGTCTTATTCTTGTTTTTTTTTTGTCTTTTTGCCTTATCTAGGGCCGCACCCACGGCATATGGAGCTTCCCAGGCTAGGGGTCTAACAGGAGCTGTAGCTGCTGGCCTATGCCACAGCCACAGCAACGTGGGATCCGAGCCGCGTCTGCGACCTACACCACAGCTCACGGCAGTGCTGGATCCTTAACCCACCAAGCAAGGCCAGGGATCGAACCTGCAACCTCATGGTTCCTAGTCAGATTTGTTAACCACTGAGCCACAACGGGAACTCCTTATTCTTGTTTTTATGGACAAATCTTATAAGGTTAAACCCTTTTCTTTGCTGGGCAGTCAATGTACACAGCTAGCTTACCCATTACAGTCTACAAAAAAGACAGCAATAATCACAGTAGCTAATATATAGCACTTTAGAGCATATACATTTTCTCAATAACCTCATCACTTCAGCTTCCATTCATTGGGTAACAAATAGGGAAATTTTACTCACAAGATTCTTTGGCATTGTATTTTTTTCAGGGAGATGGCACTGTACACCATTTTGCAAATTAATGTAGGCAAGTATTTATTTAGCAATGGCTTATGCAAAGGGCTGTGCTAGGAATAAGGGAGATAACTTGGCTTTGGTACTTGGCCTTACGGGACTTGGAGTCTAGCAAGGGAGGTAAGACCGGTACAGAAGAAACTGCACAAGGTAGAAAGTGACAAGTAAAGGACAGGACAGAGGGATGGAGTCCAGAAAAGCTTCTTGGAGGAGGAGACAGTGGAACTGGCCTCTGCAGGTTAGGTGGGATTTGGAAATGCACAGGTGGAGGGGAGGTTGCGTAGAGGGACCTCTAGGCGGCAGGAACGTCATAAAACAGCTAGGGATATTTTTGAGGATCTTGCTAATTGCTGTGGAATTGAAATGTCTGGTGAAAATACTAAACCAAAACCACCCATGAAATATTTCAGTAGCAAAGAGCTCCTCAGAGGCGACTTTCAGCCTGGGCAGCAGGTATATTTTTTAGAGTAACCGGTAGGTAATTAGTTAATTATCCTCCAAAGAAATCCCTTCAGTGGTGAGAAGTTGAGGCTCAAGAGTAATCGGGAAGTCCTGTGGAGATATGTACATTGTGTAGGAGGGCTCATGACGATTTTATTTTCATTTTTTTGCTTTTTGGGGCTGTACCTGCGGCATATGGAAGTTCCCAGGCTAAGGGTCCAATCAGAGCTACAGCTGCGGCCTACACCACAGCTCACAGCAACACCAGATCCTTAACCCACTGAACAAGGCCAGGGATTGAACCCATATCCTCATGGATACTAGTCAGGTTTGTTACTGCTGAGCCACAGCAAGAACTCCTCAAGATGGTTTTAAACTCATGAGATATGATCAGAGATATTCTTTATAACATGGTTTATATCTAACAGTAGAATATTCCAAATTATCTCAATGTCTGGGAAATGGTTAACTAAGTTTTGATACAGCTATTTAATGCAATATTGTAAATAAAGCCTTTTAGTTTTTCATCCTCAGACGTTATGATATAGTGTTTCTAAAAATAGATGCAGGAGTTCCCTCTGTGGTTCAGCAGGATTGGTGACATCTTGGGAGCACTGGGACTCGAGTTCGATCCCCCACCTGGCCCAGAGGGTTGGGGATCTGGTGTTGCTGCAGCTGTGGCTTAACTCGAGTCTGTGGCTCTAATCTGATCCCTGGCCCAGGAGCTCCATGTGCCTCAGGGCAGCCAAAAAATGAATAAAAGAAAAAAGAAGTAGAAGGAAAAACATGTAAGGACAGACACCTGACACCTGCCTTCCCCCGTCATCTGACAACTTCAGGCCCCCCACTCCCCGGGCCTGTGTTATGCAATGTGCATAGGGAAAATGACTAGGAAGATAATGTTATGTTTGTCTTATTAGGTTAAATATATATTGAGTCCTTCCTATATGCTAGGCACTGCACTAAGCGCTAGGAATACAGTGGGGAGCCAAAATAGACTTGGTATTTATATGGAGTTTATGGGGTAGTGATGGAAGAGACGGTTGTGAGTCAATCACAGGAGTAAATGCATGGCTGTCTGAGTATATGAGTGACGAGAAGCAAGGAAAAAAAGGGATGCAATGCTGAAAAGTGGGTGTAGGTGGGGGCAGGGGAAGGCATTCCTCAGGAAGTGATATTTGAGAAGTGGTATTTGAACCTAGATTTAATGGGTGATTAGGTGCCAGCTGGATAAAAAGATGGGTAGAGTGCATTCCTGGCAGGGAAAATAGAATGTACAAAGGTCCTGTGGTTGGAGAGAGCCTGAAACTGAAAGACAGCCAGTATAGCTGAGCTACTGGGTTAGACTAGTGCAAGAAGAAAAGCTTTCCTTTTCAGTGTTTCCATGTGATCGTGTGTTATTATAATAAGCTATATGCATTACATTATATTAAGATATATGCAGGCGACTTCCTGTCATCCCCCTTAGAGCTGGTCTTGCAGAGGAGATATGTGGTAAAGAAATAGTTCATTTAGGATGTCATTTGTGGCTCAGTGGAAACGAATCTGACTAGCATCCATGAGGACGCAGGTTCGATCCCTGGCCTCGCTCAGTGTGTTAAGGATCCGGCGTTGCCGTGAGCCGTGGTACAGGTCGCAGACGTGGCTCGGATCTAGAATCTGGTGTTGCTGTGGCTGTAGTGTAGGCCAGGTGCTACAGCTCTGATTTGATCTCTAGCCTGGGAACCTCCATATGCCGTGGGTATAAGTCCTCAAAAATAAAAAAAAGAAAGAAATGGCTCGTTTGGATTTGGATTCAAAGGCAGACTAAGATATTTAAGGTATTATTTATTAGTTAAATGTGTAGTGCTCTTTCCCCCTAGTGAACTCAGAAAAAAATTATAGGTGTGTAGTTGATAGTTCAGTACTAGAAACAGTCAAAGCCACAGGCCCTGCTGACATGTTTGCACTTATTCCATTCACCAGGTCAGGGCCGAAGATGCTGCAAGAGCTAAAAACCGAGTTCCTGTAGACTGGGTTTTAGAGCCCATCATAGTTATTTATTTTATTTTTTTATTGCTGCACCCAGGCATATGGCGGTTCCTGGGCCAGGAATTGAATTTAGGCCATAGTTGAATCCATGCCTCTGCGGCCACCCAAATCCCTGCAGTCGGATTCTTAACCCACAGTGCTACAGTGGGAACTCTATGATAGCTCTTTTTTTTTTTTTTTTTTTTTTTTTTTGTCTTGTTAGGGCCAAACGCACAGCATATGAAGGTTCCCAGGCTAGGGGTCAAATTGGAGCTGTAGCCGCCAGTCTACGCCACAACCACAGCAATGGCAGATTCCAGATCCAAGCCGCCTCTGTGACCTACACCACAGCTCATGGCAACGCTGGATCCTTAACCACTGAGCGAGGCCAGGGATCGAACCCGCATCCTCATGGATGCTAGTCAGATTCGTTTCCGCTGAGCCACGATGGAAACTCCTGTCATAGTTCTTTTGAATCACCTTCCTACAGAAGGGAAATCTCAAGTGCTAAGATTTCTTAATTTTTGCTTTTAGGTTACTGGAGGCTCCAGCGGCATTGGAAAGTGCATTGCCATCGAGTGCTATAAACAAGGAGCGTTTATAACTCTGGTTGCACGAAATGAGGTGAGTCTTCTAGGTATGTCATTCCTCACGTATCTGTCCAACATTACGTTGCATTAGATTACATTAGATTACCTTACGTCACATTAGGTCACAGAGGCTGTGGGAACATCATGGCGTTCACACCTGTGCAGAAATCTGGTTGGAGGAGATTCCAGCCAGATTTGGTTGTTTCTTGCATTCAGGGCGAAGACTTTTTGGTTGAAACCAGGTTAGCTCCACACATATTTATTTAGTGGCAGCAACTGTGAGGCAACATCAGGAACACGGCAGATCTTGAGATAGGAGAGGCTGAGACCGTGTTAAGTGGCACACCTGGCCGTAGGAAGCCAGCAGGTGCCCACGGCGGTGGCTGTGGGGCTAGTGCCCGAGTCCTAAAGGGTGTGTAGGTGTTTCTCTATAATTTGCTTACAACATGATCTACATTTCTAGTGAAACCCAGGTCCCGTATGGGAACCTGTCTCCTCCCTAGCAGTTTAGCAAAACATGTTTTTCTGTGTCAACACAAGGTCTGTTTTTCTTTTCTTTTTTTTTTCTTCAGTGCCTGTTATGCTTGCCAGAACTGTTTCCAGAGCCCTTAGCAGTGACCGTATAGTTACATGAGCAACCATGGCATCCTCTTGCTCTGTGGGGCGGGAGAAGGACTGTGGCTGTCCCGGCCACTGCTGTCGTTCTGTGCTTGGGTCATAGTGTTGCTAAAACACATCTATTGAATGAAGAGATGAGGGGAGAGAGGATGGAGAGAGTGGGCTCTCCAGGGCTGCATCGTTGACTGGGGGTTTTGGAGTGGCCTGTGAACAAGGAGGGCAGTAAAGTGGGGGCCCCAGGCAGGGAGTGCACAGGGGGTGCACAGAGGGCTCTGGGGGAATTGTTTAAATAATGACACAGAATTAGGCTTGGGCATCCAGCATTTCTATTAAAAAGGAAGATGGACAGAATTAGCTACCTTTTACTTACCCCTGATTCCTCTTAACAACGAATCTGCTTCTGGCATTGAAACCACCTTCTGTGGCTGAAAACACAACTGTGAGAAAATGGCATTTTGTGAGACTTAAACACTGTTGATATTTGACACAAGACAGATGAAGAAGGAGGCAGGGAGCAGTGGCTTTTCAGGTGCTCAGAAGCTTATTATGGGGTCCTTACAACGTGGAATAAATGAGCCTTGTGACATTGAGAAATTCTTTATTTTCTAATGTAATGTTTTATTACAATTTTGGCAAAGTCAGGTGGTATATATCCTTATTAATAGAATAATCTGATTTTATCAGGCATTTTTTTTTCTTTTCTTTTCTCTCTCTTTTTTTTTTTTTTTTTTTTGGCTTTTTAGGGCTGCCGTGTTAGTGGTATATGGAGGTTCCCAGGCTAGGGGTCAAATTGGAACTACAGCTGCTGGCCTACACCACAGCTCACTGCAATGCTGGATCCTTAGTCCACTGAGCGAGGCCAGGGATCGAACCCGCAACCTCATGGTTCCTAGTCAGATTTGTTTCCGCTGCACCACGACAGGAACGCCCATAGACACATTCTTGTTTAGAAAACCTACATGTCTTTTGGAAGGATTACCCTCCTCTTTTGCTCTTTGCTGTCCTGCTGTATTTAAATTACAGTTTTTATAGCATATTAAGTCATTGTAAACCAATCTCTGTCCTCTTGAAAATGACTAAAACAAGCAAACTTGAGACCTTGGAAGAATTACTCTAGGTTTACCTAATCCATCTAAAAAGTGATTTTTACTATATTTACTTTAGTAAAGGAGGAAAGCATTGAATGATTTCTTATGAAAGCATTCTTGATGTGGAATCACATGTACTCTTTAAGTTTGGGAAGCGTCCATATCGATATAGTTGTTCTTCTTTCTTGTCTAAGTAATGTCAAATAAAAATAGTTATTAGAATTGATGAGGGAGGATTTCCCATCGTGGCGCAGCGGAAACAAATCTGATTAGGAAATGAATCTGATTAAGACCATGAGGTTGCGAGTTCAATCCCTGGCCTCACTCAGTGGGTTAAGGATCAGGCGTTGGTATGAACTGTGGTTTAGGTCGCAGGCGCGGCTTGGATCTGGTGTTGCTGTGGCTTTGGCACAGGCCGGCAGCTATGAGTGGACCTGAGAAGTAGGTGGACCCGAGAGGTGGCTCCGAGTGGACCCCTACCCTGGGAACCTCCCTATGCTGCAGGAGTGGCCCTAAAAAGCAAAAAAAAAAAAAAAAAAAAGAGGAATTGATGAGGGACCCTTAGCAATTAGTTCTGAATAATTGGGATCTTGCAGTTCATTAATTTTTTCTATTATCTTTCTCTGTAATGAATTAGAAAAACTTGCTATCACTTAGTATTAGCTTAACATACTTTACTGCTGCTTTTTTTTTAAATAGAATGTGGCCCTCAGCTCTCCAATATGGGTGCAGTCCTGTGTGTTTTCTGGCATTTAATAAATACTTGTACAGATAATTTTTTTTTCACTTCTATGCAATGAACAAATGGACAATCACCAGAACTAATTGTTCTCTGTTGCTTTCAGGAAAAGCTGTTGCAGGCAAAGAAAGAAATTGAGAAACACTCTATTAATGATAAACAGGTAAAATCACTATCCTCAATGTATTTTCTGTACTCATCAACACAGGTTTATAAAGGAAAAGAGTGACTTCAACGGTGAATGGTTCACTGAAAGCATGTAAGATTTTCCTAATTAAAGTACATATTAGATTCTTTAAAATGGTGAAATTGTGTAAATTGCCTAGGATTTCAGATTATTACCAGTGCAATGTATAGATTCTAATACATGTACACACTCACAAATGATCAAATAACAGAATGCTTTACTAGAAAATGATTTCATTTTAATTATTCATTTAAATTAACTTAAGGGGAAAGGGATGTTAAACATTTTTTTTGGTTGTGGAATTTTTTGATGAATAAAATGGCATGTGTATATATACAGTATATATGTCAGTATAAAACCTGATAACAAATTGAAGTTCCCATTGTGGCTCAACAGGATCGGGGCACCTCTGGAGCACTGGGACTCAGGTTTGATCCCTGGCCTGGCAGTGGGTTAAAGGATCCAGTGTTGCCAAAACTGCAGCATAAGTCATAGCTGCATCTCAGATCTGATCCCTGGCTGGGAAACTGTATGGTGTGGGGCGGCCAAAAAAAAAATTAAAAATGAAAATAAAACCTAATGACAAATTAATATCCATACACTCATCAGCCACCTTAAGAAGTGGCATTTACCAGGACCCCTGAAACCTTCTCTGAGGCCACATCAACCTCATCTTCCTGCTTCATTTCTAGAGGCAGCTCCCAACTTGATTTTTGTGTTCCTTCTTCCATTGCTTTTTAAAAACAATTTGACTGCAAAGGCGTGAGTAGAATATTATTTACTTCTGCTTCTTTTTGAACTTTATGGCATCATTCTTATTTTAATAGCCTTTCTGAGATAATTTCCACATACTGTATAATTCGCTGATTTAAGCTATAGAGTCCCATGGTTTTTTAGCATATCCACAGAGTGCACAGCAATCACCAGAATCAATTTTAGACTACTTTTATCATCCCAGAAAGAAGGTCTGTATTCATTAACCATCACTCTGCATTCTCTCCCAACCCCCTTCTAACCTTAGGCGATCGCTGACCTACTTTCTCTCGCTCAATTTATGTGCTATCATTCTTTGTGCATCCTCATGCAACTTGATTTTTTCACCCAATACTGATATTAAAATTCCTCTCTGTTACTGCATAAAGTAATAGTTCATTCATTTTTTTCTTTTTTACAGCTGTCTAGTGTCTTCTTGTACGTGTAGACTACCTTCCATTCGTTAGTCCTACTGTTGGTGGATATTTTGGTTGATTCCAGTAGTTTCGTTAGTTTGCTTTGTGTCAGGCTATTGCTAAAGTTTCTCTCTCTGTGCACGTGTGCAAGAGTGGAATATACCTAGAAATGGAATTGCTGAGTTGAGTGTCTGCATCTCCAAAATAGTTATACTCCCACTAGTAGTGGCCAGTGACTCCTGTGGCCTCACATCCTTGCCAACACTTGGTACTGGCAGACTTTCTAATGTTTGCATTTCTGATGGGCATTTCACTCTAGGATTTTTTGTTTGTTTGTTTGCCTTTTCTAGGGCCGCACTTGCGGCATATGGAGGTTCCCAGACTAGGGGTCTAATCAAAGCTGCAGCTGCCGGCCTACACCACAGCCACAGCAACGCCAGATCCAGCCACGTCTGCAATCTACACCACAGCTCATGGCAACGCTGGATCGTTAACCCACTGAGCAAGGCCAGGGATCGAACCTGCAACCTCATGGTTCTTAGTCGGATTCGTTTACCACTGAACCACGACGGGAACTCCTCATTCTAGTTTTAATTGCCTCTTTTTTTCTCCAGAATATATCAGAAAACTTTGCATGGCAATAAAAATAAATCTGCCTCATCTTTTAAAACTGCTGTGGCAGAACACTGGATACCCCAGAATTTATTTAATCAATTCCCTCTTATTGGCTTTTTTTTTCTTTTGCATTTTATGCTGCAAGTAGAAATCCCCATCGACCTTTCTTTGTGCACATACGTTAGTTTTTCTCTAGTACCCTGTTGTCTGTACCCTTTTCTCTGAAGCCCACGAACATTGGATAGCTGCCAGCCCAGGAGATCTCCCCAAGTTGTTGTTGTGTTTTTAATATTCCTGTAACTTCTGATAGAGAAAGAAGCATTATTGAGAACCACAGATCTGGAGCGTCCCCGACTGAAGGCCAGTCTCATCTTCTGCTGGCACATCTCTGCTTTGGGCTTCTTCCTCACTGTTCCCACTCTTCTTCTTCTATCAGAAGGCTTCAGGTCATGTGGAAAGTTCTTGACCTGCACATCTAGGAAGGGGAAGATCATCCGGGCTGGGGTGGGCAAGAGGGAGCCTGATCCTACCCATAGGCCCAGAGCTGGTTTCTTATTCCACTTGGTGTCAGCAGGGCCTTGTGAGCTTTTTCTTTTTTTGCTGGTTACTTGTTAACATTTTGCCGGGGTGGGGGGGTGGGGTGGTGGTGGTGGTGGATTTCACTTAGTGTTACAGGTTTTATTCATAGTAAGTGATCTAATACTGTATAAAAAGCATGTATAAAATTAATCATAAGATTCTTACTCTCTTTTTAAATACTCTCATAAAAAATGTTTTCTGTGTAATGATGGGATAAAATTCAAGTACAATCCCTCTAGTCTGGAATCTTCTAGGTTATGTTTATGAAGAGGGATTTTTAGGAATTTAGACCATTAGGATGGTATTCCTTCTTGCATTGAATACAGCTTCCTGCCTGATGTAGCAAATCCTAAGGCGACCGATCTGTTTTTAATTCAAACTTTTGGCCTTATTTCTCACGTCACATGGCTTCTTAGAACTGGAAGGGATCCTGGTTGTCACCAGTTTGTGATACTGTTATTGTACAGTCGAGGCCGGTGTAGACTTGTCGGATTCTGCTCAGCTAGTTAATGACAGAATTGGAGCCCAGACTTCCCAAGCACCGTGTCTGTTCTTTCCACTGCATCATGTGGCCTTGCACTTGCAGCTACACCTGGGTGCACATAGCTGACGTGTGTGTGCCCATCTGGTGCTCTTCCCGCACCTTAGCTTGGTGGCCTGTCTCAACAGGGAGGAATTCATGAAAAGGCTGAGAAACTGAGAAAAATGTTTCTGCTTCTCTCCGTGATCTCCCTTGGAACATAGAACATTCCCATCATCACAGGCCTAAGCTCTGCCTTGAAAATATTACCAGAAAAGGAAAGTTAAAACAGTCACTTGTTGTTTGTCCCCTGCAGTGTGAATCTCAATTTCACAAATTTCTATCAAAGTAAGCACCAAAATCTGTGCCTCCCTCTCTCTTTTTCCTCTCCCTTCCTCCTTCTTCCTTCGCTCCCTCACTTTTTAAAAACTAAATGGCTCAGCTCTTCCCACCAACCCCCCCCGTGCCACGTACACCAGAGCATGGCCAGGTTTGCACTGGGTGGGCTCAGCTTGGCCTGGCCACCTCTCATCTAGAAGACGTGTGAGTAGCCTGTCAGTCCAGGGTCAGCGACCTGAAGCAAACCTCAGAGTGCACCAGACGTGGCCTGGCCCCCCCTCCAGCTCTCACAGGCCCAGATCTGCTCTTGGCCTAGTGAGACGATGCCACCAAGTTCAGCCTCCCAGCGCAGCTGAACCTCCTGGGAGCAGGTCCTGTTGGCTTATCTCTTTATTCCACCTGCTGATACTGAATCACAGGAGTGCAGTCATATCTCTAAGACTGCTCCAAGGGGAATGTTTTTTTTTTTTTTAATATATTTAGTAAGTCTATTATTATTTTTGAAAAATTTATTGAGCTAGAATTTTGTACGGTAAACCACATCTTTTTTTTTTTTTTTTGGTCTTTTTAGGGCCACACCCACGACATATGGACGTTCCCAGGCTAGGGGTCTAATCGGAACTTCTGCTGCCGGCCTACACCACAGCCACAGCAACGCCAGATCCAAGCCCCGGTTTGTGGCAACGCTGGATCCTTAACCCAGAGTGAGGTCAGGGATTGAATCTGCATCCTCGTGGAGACCAGGTGGGTTTGTTACCCCTAAGCCACAGTGGGAATTCCCGAAGCCACACCAATTTAAAGAGTTCAGTCTGCTGGCTTTTGACTGGTGTTTATACTTGTGAAACCTCCACTGAAATCCAGATAGCAAACATTTCCGTCACCCCCAGAGTTCACCCTGGCCCTCTGTGCCCTATTCCCCTCCAACCCTGGATACAGGTGTCCTCTGATCTGCTTTCTGTCACTGTAGGCTGGCTACGTTTTAAGAGGAGTGTTCTTACATTTCTTTTCTATTTCTAGCTTTACTGAGGCATAAATAGACAAATAGAAATTATCTATATTTAAGGTCTACCACACGATGAATTAATATATGTTTACACTGTGAAGTAATGACCACGATCAAATGGATTACCATCCATCATGTCATGTAGTCGTTGTTTTGTGTGTGTGTGTGTGTGCGCGCGCGCATGCGTGTGCTCATGGTGAAGACACTTCAGATCTGCTCTCTTAGCAGTAATCACCCTGCTGGACATTCGCTCCCCAGGACTTATTCATCTTCTACCTGAAAGTCTGTACTCTTTGACCAACATTTCTTAAAATATTCTTTTGAGTTTGTTCGAAAGAGTTTTCTGAAAAAAAAAAACTACCCCTCCACCCCAAATTTGCCTGTATTAATTGCATTTTCACGTATATAAAACCCTACAATCTGTACATCCAGAATTGGACTCCATATATATATATATACTGGAGAGAATTGCCTTACACTAAAAAATTCTTTAAAGATGGTTTTAGACAGCTGCATAGCTTTGATCTTATTTTTTTTTTTCCTCTAACAGGTGGTGCTTTGTATATCGGTCGATGTGTCTCAAGACTATAGCCAAGTAGAGAATGTAATAAAGCAAGTAAGACATTGGGTTGATTGGAATTAATTCACTGGCCTCTCGTTTGGTCTTTGCCATTTTTGTGTGTGTCTGGGAGCTGGCAGATCTTCCCTATAGGTTTAATGCTTTCATAGATTTTATTTATTGACATTGATTTGCTACCAAGTGACCCTTTCTCTTTTTTGATACCCGCTCTGATACATTTTTCCAGGCACAGGAGAAACTGGGCCCAGTGGACATGCTTGTAAACTGTGCAGGAATGTCACTTTCAGGAAAATTTGAAGACCTTGAAGTTAGCACTTTCGAGGTAAGTAAAAATGAGTTTTTTCTTCATTGAGGTAGCCGTACACTAAAAAGGAGAACCAGTTCCTGAGTAAAGGCTCTAGGATAAAATGGGTGAAATGCTTTCAGATGTAATAGAACTATAGACTGGAGGAAGCCTGGTCAAGTCTTTAGTCCCAGTGACCATCCAGCTTTAATAATTTTGACAAGTCTCTGGACCTTGGTTTCCTCAGTGTGAAATGGAAAGGAAACCTCCACTCCAACACAGATTCCTGTGCTGATTCACCAAGGTCGTATCGTCAAGAGAGTTTTGTAGTCTGAAATATGCTAGATTTCCTTGTCATTATCAGTATTTTTCTTTTTTTTCTTTTTTTTTGCCTTTTAGGGCCACACCCGTGGCACATGGAGGTTTCCGGCCTATGGCTTGAATCAGAGCTGTAGCTGCCGGCCTACACCACAGCCACAGCAATGCCAGATCCAAGCCTCATCTACGACCTACACCACAGCTCACAGCAACACCAGATCCTTAACCCAGTGAGCAGGGCCAGGGATTGAACCTGCATCCTCATGGATGCTAGTCAGATTTGTTTCCACTGAGCCATGATGGGAACTCCTATCAGTATTTTTAATAATGAAAACCTCCCCAAAGTTGAAGAGCAGACTCTAGAGTCCTCTAAACAAGAGAAAAGGTAATGTCTCCTGTTTATGTTTCTTAAAAGAAATGCACACCAGTTCTTAAATGCAGTCTTGCTGAAATGCAGAACATTTTTTTCCTTCAGGTGGCACTGCATCCGCCATCTCTTTCTTTCTGGTCTGTAGCGCCTTCCTGGGAGCGCTGGGTGTTGAGTGTCTTGCTCTGTGAGGTTAAGTTGTATTCCCCTTTTATAGAAGAGACGGCTGGGCAGAAGTTTAGATGTCTTGCTCCTGGTGAACTGTGAGAAAGCACCATGAACTGTGATGTAAAATCAAGTTATGCGAGTCCAGATGTAGATGGAAGCAGACATGCCTTAGCTGGGACTCTAGTGTCTTATGGCTCCTTTATCATAAGAGATAGTTGTTTTGACCTGTTTGCCTTTAGCTCTAAATAATGACTGGAAGATTTTGACCATATCTCAGCAGCTGTGTAAGGAATCAGTTGCAAAGAAATAGTTGTAGTCTAGGCATGAAAGGATGAGCAGAAAGACTTCACAGGTGGCCAGCAAGAGGTCTGTGTGTGTGTGTGTGTGTGTGTGTGTGTGTGTGTGTGTGTGAAAAAGATATGGAGGGAGAATCAGCAGACTTACCTTGATTCCTTGACTGACCGTGGAGGAGGATGGAGGTGTAAGTAGTGCATGGTTGTAAAAAATAAATGCACACTTATAAAGCTAGGACCTCGGCAAGTGAGGTGTGTTCAGGGGCGAGGAGCAGGGTTGTTTAAATCTGTGTGTCTGATGCATGTGCAAAAGTAACTGAGTGAATGGTTTGTGGGGATTTATAACTATGAGCAAGAATAGAAGGAATGGCGAGTTCCCTGGTGGTCTAGTGTGTAAAGGATCCAGTGTTATCACTGATGTGTCATGGGTTCCATCCCTGTCCTGGGAACTTCTGCATGCTGCAGGCATGGCCAAAAAAAAGGAAAGAAAATAAAGAAAGGGTTGATGGTGTTGGAAGTGGATAGAGGTGCAAGCCTGGTTGCTGTGGATTGAGGTTGGTGAGATCAGCGCAGGGCAGGGCCTTAAGCAGCTCAGGGAATGTTGGAAGGGCCCCAACCCCAGAGGACTGCCCTTTAAGAGAAAGGATGGTTGACTCAAAACCTGTGCTGTATTCCGATGACAGGGCCTTGTTCCAGAAATTATTTGTTGTGGGCCGCACCCTATGGAAGGTCCCCTCTGCCCCTGGCTGCCCTGAGTGCAGGCAGGAGGCCAGTGGGGAGTGTCACCTTCCCAGGCCACTGTGTGCCCCCCTCTCTCAGTCTCATCACTGCCTTGTTCAAGGCACATCCAGGTATGGCCTTATCACCGACGTGCCCTTTTAGAACACACACTACCGCGACTGATGTAGTTTCGGAAGATAAGAGTTCCTTTTTATTTAAAACGACGCAAATGCTATCAAATTGACTTGTGATGATTTTTGTACACCTATAATTGTAATAAAATTCATTAAGCAAAAAAAAAAAGTAAATAAAAAGCCATAGCGAAAAAATAAAAAAAATAAAATGAATTCCATCTCAGTTAACTCTTCGGTTTGTTTGGAGCTTTTTAAATTTTAATTTTGCTGAGATTCACATGCACAGAAATTGTAGGTACACAATAGTTTGTGTTGTCCCAGCTCTGTGCTGGGGATTTAAACACATCCCACATGGATCTGCTGGAAGGGGACTCTTGGAAACTTGCTGGCTTCCTCTGGGCTTTGACTGGGCTGCCTTTTGCCCTGGCTGCTTTCGCTCTGTGTCCCCTCAGTCTGATACCTCTCAGTCTTGAGCACGGCTGTGCACAGAGTCCCCTGAGGCCTGCCAGCCAGTCGCCAAAACAGAAGTGGCCTCGGGGAACGCCAACACGCTTCTTTTGATTTCCCTTTCAGTGGTTTTCTTTGCAGTTTTGTGGAGCTGTTATCTTATTTTATCTACCTGTGGATATCGATGAGAGGTTTCTTTTCTTTCCTTTTTTTTTTTTTTTTTTTTTCCTTTTACTGCCACGTCTGCATCACACGGAAGTTCCTGGGCTAGGGGTTGAATCAGAGCAGCGACTGCAACCTATGCCACAGCTTGTGGCAGGACCGGATCCTTAACCCGCTGAGCAGGGCCAGGTATCAACCCTGCATTCTCACAGAGACCATGTCAGGTCCTTAACCTGCTGAGCCACAATGGGAACTCCAATGAGTTATTTTAAATTTTTGATTGGGAGTTCCCACTGTGGCATGACAGCAACGGTGGTATCTTGAGAGCACTAGGTTGCAGGTTGTGATCCCCAGCCTTGCACAATGGATTAAGGATCCAGCATTGTTGCAGCTGCAGCTTAGTTCGTGATTACAGCTCAGATCTGATCCCTGGTCTGGGAATTCCATATGTCTTGGGACAGTCGAAAATGAAAAAAAAAAAAATTTTTTTTTTTGCTTGGGATTACATTGACACTATAAATCCACGTGGAGGGAACTGACATCTTAACAATGTTGAGTCTTCGAATCCATATAACATATATATGTCTCCATTTATTTATGTTTAATTTCTCTCAGCAGTGTTTTATTATAATTTTCAGTGTATGGGTCTTGCCTGTTGTTTTTCCATATTTCATTTTTTTTTTTTTTTGTCTTTTTGCCTTTATGTAGAGCTGCACCCATGGCATGTGGAGGTTCCCAGGCTAGGGGTCTAACAGGAGCTGTAGCTGCCGGCCTTCGCCACAGCCACAGCAACGCGGGATCCGAGCCGCGTCTGCAGCCTACACCACAGCTCACGGCAACGCTGGATCCTTAACCCATTGAACAAGGCCAGGGATTGAACCCGCAACCTCGTGGTTCTTAGTTGGATTCGTTAACCACTGAGCCACTAAGGGAACTCCCATATTTCATATTTTTTGATGCTAGTGTAAATGGCTTTTTTTTTCTCATTTCAGTTTCTGAGTATTCAACTGCTAATATAGAAAAATACAATAGATTTTTTGTGTATTAATCGTACAGTGTTGCTAAACTCATCTGTTAATTCTAGTGCTCTCTGGATTTTCTATATTTAAGATCATGTCATCTGCAAGTATTTCTTCTTCCATTCTAGCATAGTGTTGAGTGGAAGTGGCAAAAGCAGATATTCTTGTCCTGTTCCTGACTTTAGGGAGGAAACACTCAGTCTTTTACTATTAAGTATGATGTTAGCTGCAGGTTTTGTTTTCTGTTTTGTTTTGTTTTTTGTCTTTTTAGGGCGACACTCATGGCATATGAAGGCTCCCAGGCTAGGGTCCCAATCGGAACTGTAGCTGCCGGCCTTCACCACAGCCACAGCAACGCGGGATGTGAGCCACGTCTGCAACCTTCACCACAGCTCACGGCAATGCCAGATCCTTAACCCACTGAGCAAGGCCAGGGATTGAATCTGTATCCTCATGGATGCTAGTCAGATTAGTTTTTGCTGAGCCACGATGGGAACTCTGTGTTAGCTTAGTTTTTGTTTGTTTGTTTTGTTTTTTTGTAAGTTTATCAAGTTGTGAAAATTCCCTTCTACTACTAGTTTGCTGAGAATTTATGTAAGGAATCGATTTTGAATTTTGTCAGGTGTTCTTTTTGCATCTATTGGAATGATCGTAGTGTTCTTTTATAGTCTGTTAACACAGTGAATTACAGTGACTGATTTCCAAACTTTCCAACCCTGCATTCCTGGGATAAATCCCGCTTAAAAATGATGAATTATCCTTTCTATGTTCTGGAGGGTTATTAGCTGTGGTGTTTTATAGTGTTATGAAAATAACGCTGGTTTTGTACAAGGGTGATGGGGAGCTCATAGCATAGGTAGGGGAATAGTCCCTCCTTTTCAGTTTTCTGGAAGAATTTGTGTAGAACTGATTACTTTTTCCTCATACATCTGGTAGAATTCACCAGTGAAGCCTGAGATTTTCCTTGTGGAAAGGTTTCTAACTTTAATTTCCTTAATAGAGGTAGGGTTACATCTGTATCTTCAAATCTGTTTCTTTTGGGGTGACTTTTGATAGCTTGGGTCTTTTAAGGAATTTGTCCTTTTCATCTGTATTGTAGAATTTATTTATTTATTTTTTGGTCTTTTTGCCTTTATCTAGAGCCGCACCTGCGGCATACGGAGGTTCCCAGGCCAGGGGTCCAGTAGGAGCTGTAGCTGCCGGCCTTCGCCACAGCCACAGCAACGCGGGATCCGAGCCGCGTCTGCGACCTACACAACAGCTCACGGCAATGCCGGATCCTTAACCTACTGAGCAAGGCCAGGGATCGAACCCGCAGCCTCATGGTTCTTAGTTGGATTCGTTAACCACTGAGCCCTGAAGGGAACTCCGCATATTGTTGAATTTATTGACAAAAGTTATTCACCATACTCCCTTATTATTATTTTAATACCCATAGAGTTTGTAGTGATGTCACCTCTCAGGTTCTTGCTATTATGTCCTTTCTCGTTTCTGACCAATATGACTACAGGTTTATCAATTTTATTGGTCTTCCCAGCTTTTAGTTCTACTGATTTTTCTATTTTTTTTCCTGTTTTCTATTTCATGTATTTCCTTTTATTTTTATTATTTCCCTTTTTTTCTGCTTACTTTTGTTTTAATTTGCTCTTATGTCTATAGAGTCTTTAGGTGGAAGCTGAGGTCATCGATTTGAGGCCTTTTCCCTTTTCTAATACAGATATGTAGTGCTACAGATTTCTGCCTAAGTCCTGTGTTAGCAGCAATCCCACAGATATTAATAAGTTGTTTTCATTTCATTCAGTTAAAATTTTTTTATAATTTTGCTTTTCATTTTTGCTTTGACCCTTGGGTTATTTAGAAGTGTGTTCTTTAGTTTTTGTTTTTTTTTAATATTTGGAGGGTTTTCCAGAAATCTTTCTCTTTTTGATTTCCAATTGAATTCCACTGTGGTCAGCAAACATGTTTTGTATGAGTTGAATCCTTTTAAAATTGTTGAGACTTGTTTTCTAGCCCAGAATCTAGTTTATCTTACAGCCATTCCATATGCCCTTGAAAAGAATATAGAGAGTGCCCCCCACCACCACTGCCCATATTCACAGATGCAGACTGCTGATTGCACTGAACTGTTTTATAGAAGTGACTTGAGCATTTGCAGATCTTGGTATCTGCGGGAGTCCTGGAACCAAGTGTCCACAGATGCCGAGGGATGACAGTATTCTGCTGTTCTGGGTGGAGCGCTCTTTCAATGCCGATTAAGTCCAGATGGCTGATAACATTGTTGAAGTCTTCAGTGTCCTTACTGATTCTGTTTCCACTTGTTCTGTCAATTATTGAAAGCCGGGGTATTGAAATCTCTGATTATGATGGTGGGTTTGTCTATCTAACTTTTTAAAAGACTCTTAGTTGACATTCATGTCACCCAGTCCCAGGCCTGCCCTGCTGCCCTGAGAAGTACTGGGTACTGCTTGAGCCTTTTGGGGGTTCTGTGGTTTAATCTTGCTTTTTAGTTTCTCTGCTCCTCACCTTACATTCAGCTCTCCACCAACTTAGTTCTCATTCGTTATTCTGTTCTTCAACTTCCAAAATGCCATTACTGTTATTTCCTTTGCTCACATGAGTTCTTGCCTTGAAAAAAAAAAAAATCTCTTTACTGAGATTTTAGTGACGTCTCCAAAAGGAGCTGTGGTTAACACATGGATTCAGTGTGTCATCTTCTTTTTTCCAGTCACTTTTTTACAGCATTTTTATTTATCGAACCAGTGTAATGATATTAAAAAACATTTTGGGGAAAAGATGGGAATCCCAGAATTCTAACACAGTCTCTTACAGTTTACTATATTTCCTTGGTTTTGCATCTGTGCTCATGTACTTTTATTTAATGTTTGAAATCATTGCAGTTACAGTGTAAATACCTTCTGCCTTCTGTTTTTTTTTAACCTTAAAAATATTTCCTCATGATATTTTTGGTCATTGTATCTAAGTGTTACTTAACATTTTATTGAGTTAAGATTTCATAGAATTTCTTAAGGAAGTGTTTGGTTTCACATGGTGATAGATCTAGTAGTTTTACAAGACTTTTCTTATAAAAACATTGTACTGCAGTATTCTGAGATTTTTCAGGGTGAAAACGTAAGGTTTTTAAGAGTTCTCAGCATGAGGGGAAAATAGACTCTTGGTGCCTATGTGAGTTCTTATCCATCAGAACATAAGAGCCAACATTTATTGAGTACTTATGGCGGGTCAGGGGCTGTGCAAGCGCTTACTTTGTGTTTCCTCTTTTTTTAAATAATTTAATTTTTATTTTTTGGACTATGCCCATGGCATGTGGAAGTTATTGGGCCATGGTTAAAACCTGTGCTACAGCAAATGACACAAGTTGCTGCAGTGACGATGCCAGATCCTTAACCTGCTGCACCACAAGGGAACTCCATGTTTCCTCTTTTTTTCTTTTCCTTTTTTTTTTTTTTTT
>PVHT021183530.1:422599-584579 GCA_004024745.2 Catagonus wagneri | reverse complement strand
TTTTTTTTTTTTTTTTGTCTTTTTGTCTTATCTAGGGCCGCACCTGCAGCATATGGAGGTTCCCAGGCTAGGGGTTTCTAACAGGAGCTGTAGCCGCCGGCCTTCGCCACAGCCACAGCAACGCGGGATCTGAGCCGCGTCTGCAACTTACACCACAGCTCACGGCAACGCCGGATCCTTAACCCACTGAGCAAGGCCAGGGATCGAACCCGCAACCTCATGGTTCTTAGTCGGATTCGTTAACCACTGAGCCACAATGGGAACTCCCTCTCTTTTTTTTTTTTTTTTTTTTTTTTTTTTAAGCTGCACCTGCAGCATGCAGAAGTTCCCTGACTAGATATTAAACCTGTGCTGCCCCAGTGACCCAAGCCATGGCAGTGACAATTCTGGATCCCTGACCCAGTGAGCCACCTACCTCTGTTTCTTCTTTCGATCCTTTCCACAGGCCTGTGAGGTTGCACCAGTATTAACCCTCTTTTCATTGAGGAAATGAGTAGTGTCTGGCTTTCCTGTTCATCATCAAATTGGGAGTAAATGGTAGAGCCCAGGCTTCACACCACAGTTCCTGCTGTTAACCACTGCCCTAGTCTTTTTGTAGTCTGTCTTTCTGTCATTTAGAACTAGTAGAACTGGAACGCTTTAGAAGTTCTCTCCTTAAACTGAACTTGCAGTGTACTTTTTTTTTTTTTTTGGTCTTTTTAGGGCTATACATGCAGCCTATGGAAGTTCTCAGGCTAGGGGTCGAATTGGGGTGTAGCTGCCAGCCTACACCACAGCCACAGTAACGCAGGATCCGAGCCGCATCTGCAACCTACACCACAGCTCACGGCAAGGATGGATTCTTAACCACTGAGCAAGGCCAGGTATCGAACCTGCGTCCTCATGGATACTAGTCGGGTCCGTTACCCCTGAGCCACGACGGGAACTCCCTGCAGTGTACTTTCTATAAGGGGAAAACTTCTGACCAGTCTTCAACAAAGATGTAAGGTGCTGTCGTTGCAAGAATGTAAGACTAGCTTGAATTAGGCTCCCAGTGGTGGGTCCTGCGAGTCACTAACAGGCTCATTTAATCCTTTACTTGTTCAGCACATCCACTGAGCGCCCAGTCCCTTGGGCTCCAGCGTAGAACTTAGACTTGGCCAGCAGGCAGCACGCCCTTGGGATGCACCTTGGGGCGCTGACCTTGCTCACTCCTGGGGCCTCTTTGTTCCCTGCAGAGACTGATGAGTGTCAACTACCTGGGCAGCGTGTACCCGAGCCGAGCGGTGATCACCACGATGAAGGAGCGCCGCGTGGGCAGAATCGTCTTCGTGTCCTCTCAGGCCGGGCAGCTGGGCCTCTTCGGCTTCACAGCCTACTCTTCGTCCAAGTTTGCCATCCGGGGATTGGCGGAAGCTCTGCAGATGGAGGTGAATGCCGTCTTCACATTTATACTGACTGCTTTCAGCCCAGGAATGTATGTTCCCCATTGGTTTGTAGCCTCCTTACCTGTCACTGTATTAAATTAGATGGCTAGACTGTAAAGAGAATTGGCTCAAGCCCTGATTTTTGCAGTTGACTTGTTTTCACTGCATGAAGATTATGGGTCTGACAGAAACCAAATGGTTATGAGATTTTTGCTTGTTTAATTTAATACACAATTAGTACTGCTAACATCTTCATAGTATTACAGGCAGACCTCGAGATAGTTTGGGTTTGGTTGCAAGTCCCTGAGATAAAATGAATATTGCAATAAAGCAAGTCGTGAATTTTTTGGTTTCCTAGTACATATAAAAGTTATGTTTACACTATACCATGGTTTGTTAAATGTGCAATAGCATTATGTATAAAGAAACAATGTGCATACCTTAATTAAAACATACATTATTATTGGAGTTACCATTGTGGCTCAGCAGGTTAAGAAAGCAGCTAATATCCATGAAGATGCAGGTTCAATCCCTGACCTCGTTCGGTGGGTTAAGGATCTGGTGTTGCTGCCAGCTGCAGTGTAGGTTGCAGATGTGTCTCAAATCTGGCATTGCTGTGGCTGTGGCATAGGCCGGCAGCTGCAGCTCTGATTCTACCCCTAGCCTGGGAACTTCATAGCTGCCAAGTGCGGTCCTAAAAAGAAAAAAAAATGTTATTGCTAAGAAAAGGTTGACCATCGTATGAGCCTTTAGTGAGTGTTTGTAACATCAAAGATCACTGATATCACTCACCAATAACAGATATAATAATAATAATGAAAAAGTTTGAAATTTAGGGAGAATTACAAAAATGTGTCTCAGAAACACAAAGTGAGCAAATGGTGTTGGAAAAATGGTGCCAAGAGACTTGCCCAATGCAGGGTTGCCATAGACTTTCAATTTGTGAAAAATGAAGTATCTGTAAAGCCCAGTAAAGCAAAATGCAAAGAAAGAGGTGTGCCTGTATTGGCCTGATACTGTGTGAGTGTGCATACAGGTAACCCGGTATTTTATTCTTTAACGTGCTTTAAAGATGGTCCTTTAACAAAAAGACCTGTCCTTTATGGCTGACTAATAAAACCAGCATGTGTTTGGGGAAGAGCCACTGTGTACCTCTCAGTGTTTAGACAAAGGGTTTAACTTGATCTTGATTTCCTTATCTATAAAATGTGAAGGTCAGACTAAAACTATCATTTGGCTCTCCTGATCCTTATGTTTTAATATCTTAGAAGAAATATTAGTGAACATGAGTGCTTTTTATTTTCACAGTTACTAGAACATTTTGTGGAAGGAGGGTGTGGTTAGAATTAGCATAAAATAAGCCCTTGTCAGATGTGTACAAGCTTCCTCCTCAGCTGTGTGTAGAAGACATCAGAGTTGTTGTTACATGGGGTGGCCTAGAGAGTATCAGACGTGTCTTACCAAAGTTACCGTATTCGAAGGTAAAATTCTATTTCTAGATACAGTTGATCTTGAACAACACAGGTTTGAAGTAACGAGTCCACTTATACGTGGACTTCTTTCAACAAATTCTCTAATACTGTGTCAACTGAAGTTGGTTGAATCTGAAGATGCTGAACTGGGGGGTCCGGAGGGCCGGCTGTAAAGTTATATGCAGACCTGGTTGCCCAGGGGATTGACGCCCGTGACCTCCCGCTTTGTTCAGGGGTCAACTGTATACTGAAATACAACACTACCTCATGAAGTTAAAAGCCCAGAAGAAAATTCACTCTGGCCAGACCAGTGTGATTTGAGAATCCCATTTAATGATTGAGATCAGGGATAGATAAAATTTTTTTTCTGTAACGGGCCAGAGAATAAATATCTTAGCCTTGGAGGGCTAGATGGTACCTGTCGCAGTGACTCAGACCTCTTGTGGTGGCAGGAAAGCAGCATGTACAAGATTTAAATGAATGGGTGTGGTTGAGCCAGTAAAACTGTACTTATAAAAATGGGTAAAGGGGAGTTCCCATTGTGGCTCAGTAGTAACGACCGCGACTAGTATCCTTGAGGACTGGAGTTCAATCCCTCGCTCTGTAGGTTAAGGATCTAGCACTGCTGAGAGCTGCGGTGTAGGTTGCAGACACGGCTCGGATCTGGCATTGCTGTGGCTGTGGAGTACATATGCCACAAGTGTGGCCCTAAAACAAAGCAAAACAAAACAAAACAGGTAGAGGGCCAGATCTGGTTCTTAGACCGTAGTTTGCTGATTCCTGATTTAGGAGGTCCCCAGAAGAGCGCTTGATGGCGTGTGGCAGAGTACCACGCTTCCTGGACATTGCATGAGCAGTACATGACATGTTCTTGGGTCAGCCACAGAATCCTGAGGTACCACTTGGGGACCAGTAGACTGTGCTGCTCTCATCCCAGAAAAATCAGTCACAGATTTCATTGTCATCAACTTCCTTGATACTCTCATTCTACAACAGGTCATTGTCATATACGCTTAGCCAGTGGGGCACGTGTGAAATTTCCAACAAGAACACCAGTGTTTCTTTTGTAGCTTTTACTTTGAAAAAATCCCTTTATGATTAACCATCTTATTTTTATGACAGTTTAGTGAAATATGTAAGGCAGATGTTGTCATGCCACCTTCTAGATCATAAAACTGAGCTTTCAATAAATCCGTTGGGTCGTTCAAAGGCACGGCATTGCTTTGTGACAGAAATAGTGACAAAGCCCGTGCCTTTTGGTTCCACCTTTTGGCTCCCTGTCCGCCTCTGTAGTGTGTCTAGAGTTCAGGTCAGAAGTTGCCTCAGCCCTTCACTTTGGTTTTAGAAACCCAGTAGGTGAAGGGATGTTTTGGAATTGACAGATCTGTGCAGGAGGGCTTTTTGTCCCCAAATCTTGTCTTGCGGGACAACTTCAGGATTCTGTCATTTAGAGCAAAGTGTATGATATTAGGGTGGCCTGTTTTTACTTCAGTTAGAACAGAGATGTTAATAAAGAAGAGGGAAGAGACAGGGAGCTGCTAGTACAGACGGAGTCCCTGAAGCCTCCTAGTGACACATGTGATTCACGTGCTGCAAGTAGCCGGTCTGGGCTTGTCTGACCGCTTGACTTGGCTCTGTGCTCGGACTCCATTAAAAATATCCTCACGTAAACAAAAAGTGAAGTAAACATGTACAATGGAAAATAGGTGTGGGGAGCTATCAATTCAGTGATCAGAATCTTGTTTGCTCATAGCAGAAACAGTTGTTTCCTTACAAACTTATACTGTTGTGCTTTTGAAACCTGGATAATTCCATCTGTTTGACCGAAGGCGGCTGTGTTTTGTGAATTAACCCTCCTAGTCTTAGACTCTAAGTACTTTCCATCATTCTTTTTGGTTTAATGAACTCTTAAATCTTCCTCTCCACCCCAGCCCTTATCCCCTAAACAAAAGTAGGACCCAGGCATGTTTTATGTATAATGACTGCATTTGAAAGAATGCTTTGTTGGCTTTTTGTTTCTTTTGTTCTTTTTTTTTTTTTTTTTTTTTGGCTTTTGGCTTTTGCGTTTTTAAGGCCATATCCATGGCATATGGAGGTTCCCAGGCTAGGGACTGGAGCTGCAGCTGCCGGCTTACGCCACAGCCACAGCAATGCAGGTTCCGAGCCGCGTCTGCGACCCCCACCACAGCTCACGGCAACACCAGACCCTTAACCTGAGCAAGGCCAGATACTGAACCTGAGTCCTCATGGTTGCTAGTCAGATTCATTTCCGCTTAGCCACCATGGGAGTTCCTGTCTTCCTTTTTTGTATTCAGTCTTTTGGGTACAAATACATCATCTCAAGATTTTAAAAGCTGATGTTTGTGGAAAGCAAGCAGCCTTCTGAGTGAGGTGGGGTGTAGCCAAAGACATGGTAGCAGAGACCAAGCCACAGAAAGCGAGGTGTCCACCTTTCTGCTTCTCTTGTCCCGGTCATGCTCTCCTCCATCGTTTCCCGCCACGGACCAGAGGTAAGCTGAAGTTTAAGTTCTGGAGCCCCATCAGCAATTCTAATCCTTTCTCCAGCTCCCATGCCTTTGCTTTGGTAGAAGGAGGAGCAGCATGCCTTAGGTGAGATTATTTTGATACTAAATCAGTTCTGGAGCAAGTAGGTGTCTCATTGAGAATGAGGCCAGGTTGAAGGGGGAAAATGATCGCAGGGTGGGACTAGGGTGGAGGAGGGGGAGCGAGAATGGTCAGTCAGCAGGGACAAGGGGACACAGACAGTGGCTGAGTAAACGGGGAATCAGTGAAGTCCTGGCTTATAAATTTTCAGCAGAAGTGGTCTCTAGGAGTCAGCGCTATCTTATCAGAAACCAGGGAAGCCCGACTAGCCTTATTTCCATTTCTGCTGGGATTAGGAGATTAGTTGATTAAAGGGAAAGTATAGATGGAGTTTAGTGTATTTTGATTTTAGCAAATTATTTGGCCAAGGGATTCTGGAAGCTATAAGTTCATGAGGGCATCGTAATAATTCAGTGTTTGTTTCATAAATAAATAGTGGTTAGGTTACCAGCCACTGGAGGTGTCCAGCCATGGGTGGAGAGAGTCATTTGGCTCCGTGATTGTAGAGATGATATCAGTGCCTGGAAAGGGAGTGAACTGGTTCTTCCAAGCCGGACGATCTGTTCCCACTCTGGGAAAAAGCTCTTCTGAAAAGCTGTTTTAATCGTTGGAAAGCTCAGCCACAACCCTGCATTTGAGAAACACTGCTTTGACACCCTGTGTTACCTTAGCTCATGTACCACGATCCAGGCTTATTTCAAGGCAGGGGGCGGCACAGAAGTGACCGCGTCTGAGCGGTCAGCATCAGGCTGTGGGTGGGCTAACAACTGCTTTTTGGCTTCTTTTTGGTGGTGTTTTTCTCTGGTTTGTGTACAGTAAAGGGCAAGGCTGTGGGAGAGAGTTTTTAAAGTCATTATCTCAAAAACAAGTGGAAGAGAAATTGCTTGCTCATCAGCCTGACTGCCTGGCCCCAATCCAGAGCTATTTATGAGCACGGCTGGACCTTGATGCCGGCTGCCCCGGCGATGCTGAGTGAATGAGCTCTCACGCCCTGGGTGCACTGGAACTGAACCAGCAAGGCCATCATCCTCCGCTATTGCACTTTCCAGGCTGGCCGGCCAGGAGCTTCTGGCCGTAGCTCCTCCTGCAGCCTTCAGACTGCTTCACAGAAGGAAGAAGGGAGGGAAAAAAAAAAGCCAAATGTAAGACAGGACTCTGGGGTATTCTCAGAGGTTGTTGCAAGAGGAAGCAGGACAGTATTGTCACTTGTCAGCTACCTTAAGACATACAGTGGCCTCCCTAACTACCAGCTGCCTGTCTGCTGCCAAGTCCTTTGGGTGTTTCCATGGCTAAACAATGAGCCGGAAGCAAACACAAAAATATCATGGCAGAGATTTTGATGGTTTGAACTACCACCCTTAGCGTCTCTAAGTATTAGGGCAAGACAGTAGCATGAAGCAGGGGAGAAGCAGGAGAATCTTCTGGAACTGTTAGGGTGTTTCTACGGGTGTGAACTTGCAGTGAGGAGGCCTAGCAGTGAAGTCAACAAGCCTCGGCACCTGTTCCAGGTAGAGCCGGGGAGCTGTGAAAGGAAACGAGGAAGGAGTTTCAATGTATAAATATGGGCTGAGCTTGTCAGCAGGGGAGGTTGTCCTGGTCGGACTCGAGGGGGATCCACCCAGGGGCGCGTCCCGTTTGCTAGTTCTGGGGTGGAGGATGCGACCCCTGACCCCCTCCCGGGCAGGGGCTGGTGGCCTTGGGAGTTCCTGACCAAGCAGACTTCTCGGGGGCTGGATGTGATTCCGGACCTGGGTCTCAGGTGGCACAGGAAGGACATGGGGAGGGGACGTGGATGATCGCAACAGATTTTGTAGAGGAAATGAACACAGCAAGAGCTTGAGAAGCAGCTGTGAAGGAAAACAGTCTGCAGTCAGCTGGCTGAGAAGCAGACCTGTCCCACGGCCGTGACCGCAGCGCCCGAGTGGCATGCAGCGCGGAGGGGAGGACGGCTGCGTTTCCCTTTAGCAGCATCTGACCTCCGCACGGCGGCTCCGGGCCCCTGGTCAGCTGGAGGGGAAGAAACTTAGAAGGAGGTGATTCCGTAGCTCAGGGCCAGCTGTTTCCTGGAGTGGAGGCTGGGGGGGCGGGGGGAGCTGTTCGCCTTTATTTCTAAACCATCTTCAGGGACAGGAGTTTCCTGACTCTGCCGGCGGTAGTTCTTCTCTTTATAGAAGCAGCCTGTGGCCCTCGCCACCATCTGAGAAAATCGGGGCTGAATTTAGAATGTCTGCCCAGAGCCCGTGCAGGCGGGTGAGAGAGGGCGTGACATTGTGTCTCGTTGACTGAGGGGGTGAATGTCGTCTCTCCAATGCAGGTGAAGCCATATAATGTTTATGTCACCGTGGCCTACCCGCCAGACACGGACACCCCTGGGTTTGCCGAAGAAAACAAAACCAAGGTGAGTACGCCTCTCTGTGCCCTGTTTCCAGTCTGGAAATCCTTTTTCCTCTTTTGTCTTTTTACCCTTCAGTCCTTTAGTTTACACGCTTGCCGAGGCCTCTGAACTTTCTGGAACGTTCTCTCATTTGGAATCCTGGAGGATGTAGCCCTATTTTTCAAAGGCTATGATTCTTGCTGATAATCTTCAAGCTTTATTTAATTAATAAGATGTTTTCTTTTTCATGGAGCGTATAGCTTTTCCTTTTTTTGTTGTTTTTCAGCCACCACTGTGGCATATGGAAGTTCCCCGGCCTGGGATCAAATCCCAGCTGGAGCTGAGACCTATGCTGCAGCGACTCAAATCCTTAACCCACTTTGCCACAGCAGGAACTCCTACAGCCTGTTTTTCATTTTGTTTTGTTTCTTTGGTCACACCCATGGCATACAGAAGTTCCCCGGGCCAGGGATTGAATCCACCACACAGGGCCAAGGATTGAACCCGCACCTCCACAGCTACTGGTGCTGTTGCAGTTGGAGTCGTAACCCACTGTGCCACAGGGGGATCGCCTATTATTTTAGCTAATGAGATAATATTCTTTAAAAAATAATATTCTTTCCCCTGAACTTAAAGATACATTTAAAAACTTAAAATGGCTGCAGATCTGTTGTCTCCATGTGGAGGTCTAAAGGGCACCTCAGACTTAATATTTCCAAACCAGCCTTTTCGATCCCTTCTCATTCCCCCTTATTATTTCCTGTCTCATTACCTGGTGCCCACCATTCCCCCAGCTGCTCAGACTGGAAACGGCAAAGCCAGTCCTGATTCTTCCCCTCACACCACTCATCCAGCTGACCTACAAATCCTCTTGGCTCTATTCTCAGAACTTATCTCAAATCATACCTTTTTTTTTTTTTTTAACTGCAAATATCACTATCGGCCTAGCAGTGAGAGCTGCTGATACTTTTGCCTGAACTGCTCTAATGGTCTTCAGGCTGGTCTGCCTGCTTCTGGTCTTACCCTGCTGGTGTCTGTTCTTCATATAGTTGCTAGTGACCCTTTTAAAGCACAAGTCAGACCTTGTCACTCTTGTGCAAAAATAGCCGAAAAATAAAATTGAAAAAAAAGAGCAAAAACCTCTTGTACAGCACAGTCCAATGGAATGTTCTAGAATGGTAGGCGTGTTCTCTGTCTGCGCAGTCCTACATGGTGGTCGCGTTGTGGCTATTGAACACTTACAATACAGCTAGTGGGACTGAGACACTGAATTTATAATTTCGTTTCATTTTAAGTAAAGTTAGAATTAAATAGCCCATGTTGTTATTGGCCGCATGTTAGAGAGTGAGGTTCTTCTGGCCCCCAGCATGCCTGGAATAGAACCATAGCCTTGAGCACTGTGTGGACCTCTGCCACCTGCCTGCAGCATTTTCTCCTCTTCTTGGCCCCAGCCCCACTGGAGCCCAGTCTGTTCCTTGAGTTTGCCTGGCCTGTTCGCACTTGAGGGCTTTGCTCTTGCCGTCCTTTCTCTGGATGTTCAAATGGATCTTCCTCCTGTGCTTCTTTTCATCTCTGTACAGACGTCAGCTCAGGGAGGACGTCCCTGACCCTCTGTATCTCAAGTACCCCTCCCATGGGACATTCACCATCCCCTTCCCTGGCTTTATTTTTCTCTGAAGCATTTATCACCTCTAGATGTTAACAGTGACTGTCAGTCATCCTGAACTGAATTCGAGCTCTGTACGTTATTCAAATGAACCTCCTCTTTGTTTGACCCGGAGTAGGCACTCTCTGAGCAAACAAAGTGGGGAAGAAGGTAATCTATCAGAACTCATTCCTTTGAACTTGGCATTGATTGGTCTTTCTCTTTTATAGCGATGCTCAGTAAGTGTGAATAGCCACAGCATATAAATGGACACTTACGCTCCATGCGCTGTATATGAGCAAAATGATGTCTATGATTTAGAAGCCTTTTACCCTCTTCATTTCTCTTTGGCTCTGCTTCTTAAAATTAGTACTATTTCAAAGGTGTAAACTAAGGCCAATGCCCTGTTTTAGAATAAGTGGGATCTGCTAAGCAGGTGTGCAGTGTTTGGTGAGCAGTCTGTTAGAAGCCAAAAGTGACAAAGGGTGGTAATTTCCCTGTGAAGGTTTGATTTTGGTGTTAAACTGGGCTTTTTTCTTTGTTTTTCCTCCACTGGGTAATGTCAGGCTGACCTCTCTGGGTAAATAAAGTTCTGTCTGGATCGGTGAGCCCTGTAGAGGGCGCCATGGTGCTTCTAAATCTCCACATACCTGGCCATACAAAGTTGTGCAACTTGAGGGTCTTGGAAGAATGATCGGTGGCACCTTACAAAGACTGTTTCTCTGAATTCAGGTTCATCAGGAAACACTTGACTTTTGTGAGCCCCTGTGCTTTTCTGTTTTCAGAAAATATATTCTGGTTCTTATTTGATTTTTTTCAAGTCTACATGGCAAATAAAATTTACCATTTCATGCCATTTAAGGCTTAAATTTTGTAACTTCTGACTGAAACGTCTAAAGAATTTTTGAGCACATGTGTTGCATGTTTCTCCAAAGAAGGTTTTTAAAAAATGAGAAGAGGAGTTCCCATCGTGGCTCAGTGGTTATCGAATCCAACTAGGAACTATGAGGTTGCAGGTTCGATCCCTGGCCTTGCTCAGTGGGTTAAGGATCCGGCGTTGCCGTGAGCTGTGGTGAAGGTCGCAGATGCGGCTCGGATCCCGCGTTGCTGTGGCTGTGGCGAAGGCCAGCGGCTACAGCTCCTGTTAGACCCCTAGCCTGGGAACCTCCATATGCCGTGGGTGCGGCCCTAGATAAAAAAAAAAAAAAAAAAGAGAGAGAGAGAGAGAAGAAAAAAAGACCCTGCCCTCTGGGAACCTGGGAGGTAAATGCAAAAGTGCAGGTAACTAATATATGTTAATGAAGAAACATTCAAAGGCAAGAGAGGGAAATTACTGCCAGTTAAGAACTCAGGAAAGACTTTTTGAGCTGGGTGACAATTGAGATGGGCCTTTAACCACCTTTGAGAAGATGAAGGCTAAGTAAGATTGGGGGCTATGACACTACAGCTCAGGAAGGAGCCCACAGCCATGCCGGGCACTGCCTTGTCTTCTCTGCCTCCTCTGCAAGTCCTTTAAGAAACAGCTGCAGCTTTTGAACAGGCTGGGGCTGTCCCTGGCCAGGCCTCAGCTCTGTCCAGGCGTCGGACCTCTGCTGGCCTGGGAGCACAGTGCCAACAGAGGTGCTGGTCACAAGAGCCCGTGTGCTCAGGGTACTCTTTCTAGGTTCTGCTTGAACACGTGGGTCAGGTGTGTGGCCAGGATTCACGTGGGGCTTTCCCTCGCCTTCTACCGGAACTGTGTCCTCATTCGAGCTCTGATGGTTCTGGTTGGCGCCAAGACACATGTCCCACAGAGTAGCTGGGGCCTCCTTGTTTTGCTTCAGCTGCTGCACTGACTTGTACACAGTGACCGGGTGGAAACTGATTTGGAATCTAGATGGACCTAGTTTTAAAAATAGGAATTAGTTCTAAAGTAGAAAACTGGGGCGTTCCTGTCCTGGCCCAGTGGAAAAGAATCCGACTAGGAACCATGAGGTTGCGGGTTCGATCCCTGGCCTCGCTCAGTGGGTTAAGGATCCGGCGTTGCTGCAAGCTGTGGTGTAAGACATGGATTGGATCTGGCGTTGCTGTGGCTGTGGCGCAGGCCAGCAGCTGTAGCTCCAATTAGACCCCTAGCCTGGGAATCTCCACATGCTGAGGGAGCTGCCCTAAAAAAACCCAAAAAACAGAAAACAAAACAAATGAAAAACAAAAGTAGAAAACTGATATTCGGTGTAAATGGGGGTGGGGGGAGGGCTGTATGAATGGCTTAGATTTTCTAACTCCCTGGGCAGTCATGGTATTGATATGTCTGCTTTTTCTACCTTTAGCCTTTGGAGACTCGTCTTATTTCAGAGACCACATCTGTTTGCAAACCAGAGCAAGTGGCCAAACAAATTGTTAAAGATGCCATAGTAAGTGAAATCCTTCTTTCCTTTACTAGTAGTTACAGTGCTGTATTTCCAAAATGATATTTGTCTCAGGGCTTATTTCAAAAAATAAATTAATTAGGTTTTTTGGTGAGTTAGATTCATCATATCTAATATTAGGCCATTCCTTTTTTTCCGTATTGATTACATGTTAATTAGTAGGTCCCAGAAACTAGTTGTACATTTAATCTTAGGAACAGATTGGTCAGTCTGAGAACCTTTTTTTTTCTTTTGTCTTTTTAGGGCTGCACTCGCGGCATATGGAGGTTCCCAGGCTAGGGGTCTAATCGGAGCTACAGCTACGGGCCTACACCACAGCCACAACAACGTGGGATCCGAGCTGCATCTGTGACCTACACCACAGCTCACGGCAACACTGGATCCTTAACCCACTGAGCGAAGCCAGGGATCGAACCCAAGTCCTCATGGATGCTAGTCGGGTTCATTAACCACTGAGCTATGAAGGGAACTCCAGAACTTTGGTTCTTTGAAAGGAAAATGAGACTTACCTATGATGCGCAAACATTATGTGCTATGTACTGTATGCAGCATGCTGTCCCCTTTCTTCTCTCCTGTAGAAGCTTCAGTTTTAGGTTATTTTAGGTATCTTACTGCCAGACTTGTTAATTAAGAATTTTTCTAGAGTTCCCATGGTGGCTCAGCAGAAACGAATCTGACTGGATCCATGAGGACTCTGGTTCGATCCCTGGCCTCGCTCAGTGGGTTAAGGATCCGGCGTTGCCGTGAGCTGTGGTGTAGGTCGCAGATGCGGCTCGGATCTGGTGTTGCTGTGGCTGTGCCATAGGCTAGTGGCTACAGCTCCAATTCAACCCCTAGCCTGGGTGTGGCCCTAGAAAAAGACAATTAAAAAAAAGGAATTTTTCTTTCACCTTCCTGCTTCCCAGTATCATTTTCCCAAATGTTCGCTAATGAGAAAGTGCCACCAGCCCACTGGGCTGTCCTCCTGTCAACTCAGCTAATGTGCTTCCAGGCTACTAAGTTTATTCGGAGTCAAAAACAGTATTTTTATTAATTTATTTTTCTTTTTTTGTCTTTTGTTTTTCTGTTTTTCAAACCCATGTGTTGAGGGCTGATTTTCAATAGGTTGCAGTGAGGGACCTGCTGTGCTACCTGTGAAACCCCAACCCAGAAGCAGGTCATTTATGAATAATAAAAAAAAAAAAAATGGTGTTTTTAGAAACCAGGTGCTATTCTTTAGGACAACATATATGCCACAAGCTTTCTGTTAACCCACCTGCAGAAAAATAGTCATGTATAGGGGATGTCGGTAAACCTTAGGCCCACGTTGAATTAGGAAATTTAGGGACGCTTGGCATGAGAAACATCAGCAGGCGTGCAGCAGCCCTGAAGAAACAGTCCTGCCGTTTCACATTCAGGCTGAACTGAGCAAAATGCAGGAAGCATCGAAAGCTATTAGAATATCTGCAGACATTGGAAGAACTTTGCCCTGATTGTGTTCAAAGGCATAGAAAGATGGCACCAGTGGATTGGGCGGACTTTGTTTTTCCTGCTTATCTCAAGTCAAAGCAAACACGCTCTGTGTTTTTAAAGATCTGAAACAGCTCTTTGTGTTTGGGAAGGATTCATTTAATCCAGCGGTTCTCACGCTCTTTCATTGCTTGACCACTTTCTACTTTAAAGTTGTTGACAACCCCTGAGAATCTTTGCTTCTGTGAGTTATACTTATCAATATTTTCCATATCAGAAATTGAAACTGTCATTTAAAAATATTTCTTTGTCCATTTAAAACGATAAATCCATTGTATTTTAATGTAACGTTTTTATGATGAAAATTATTTTTCAAAACCACACTTAGTGAGAAGGTGGCATTGTTTTACATTTCACTGGCCTCTTTAATGTCTGTTACTGGAACACAGCCTCTGCGTTCAGTCTGTCGTAATATGTTATTTTGAATGACGGATATAAAGTATGCCTTACAGAGACATAGAGTTGAAAAAGGGAGGAATATTTATTAGGCTTTTCAGATAATTGTGGACATTTCTTTTTCTTGATATAAAGCCTAAACTTGGATAAATACTAGTTTCTTAAAGGTTAATTGCAATGTGAAATTGGAAACTCCATCAGTGAACATTTTGTTCTCTGTTGCTTAAAAAAAAATCCATCACTCTGTCTTGCCCTTTGAATGTTTTGTACCCGTTCCTGACTTTTTTAACATTAGGCAATAGTCATTTGGAAAATATGTGTTCCCTGAGTTATCCAGAAAATCTCATTCATGGGAGTTCTCTTGTGACACAGTGAGTTAAGGATCTGGCATTGTCACTGCAGCTGCTCTGGTCGCTGCGGTAGTGTGGGTTCGATCCCTGGCCTGGGAACTTCTGCATACTGTGGGTGGAGCCAAAACAAAAATAAACAAACAAAAAATGCCATTCATTACTCTCACTGCTGATCTTATCATACAAGTCTTTGTGTTTTGGAAGGCTGACAACCTCAAAAAGGCAGGTATACATCTTCCCAATTCTTAATTTTTCCTTGAAAGCTTTCCTTTGAACATCCACACAAAAGCTGCCAGTTTTCCTTGAAGCTCATTCATTTTCTGGGAAGAACCCTCCAAACACCCACGTCTGAATAACCACACACTGTCAGTCCATGTTTGTGTAAAGATGGTGTTCCGTAGGGAAAGCAGGACCTTCTCTGACTAAAACAGAGCTCTTCCTCAAAGCCTCCTTCCCATCCGTGCGGCGCATGGCGGGAGGGAGCGCCTGGTGTGTGCTTCTCTTTTTATCACTCAGAATATTAAGAAGACATGTCCTCAAGGGTTGAGATTGAACAGTGATTAGTTTTGCTGCTTTATCAGGGACATTTTTAAGCAAAACGGACGTTTAAAAGATTTTCGAAGATTTAACATATTTGTGTTTTCTTTATGATTTTATCTCTGCAAGCGTGCATGGCAGTGGAGAGGCGCCAGGTCTGTGGTCTGTGCTAACGAGGCAGCGGTTTCCCCCATCACTGCAAGTGTCACTGGGTGAAGAAGGCAGTTAATGTTACTGTGTCATCATGACAGTCGTTCTGTCTTTGTGAAATCCCTAAAAGGGTCTCAGGTGTCGATACTCAGGGTCCGTGGACCCACATTTTGAGCAGTGCCCGTCTGGCCATCCTAACCCATCTGCTGAGGCCAGTTCATCTCTGAGCTCCAATGTGTGGTCCACAACCCTCTTCTCCTACTCGACGTGAACGGACACACGCTTTGTTTCCAATGGGTTGAGTTGATTTTTTTCCCACGTCACCACTGTTGCCTTTTTCTTTTCTCTTCATTCAATTTTAGCAAGGAAATTTCAACAGTTCCATTGGCTCAGACGGGTACATGCTGTCCTCCCTGACCTGTGGAATGGCTCCAGTAACTTCCATCACTGAAGGGCTCCAACAGGTGAGTTACATCTGGGCTGTCCATCGGACAGCTGGACACATGGACACACAGACAGTAGGTGCCTCTCGTTCAACCTTAATGAGAAAAGGCTAAAGGAAGACATAGTAATTCTACTTGAGGATATGGAGAATTTTTATTGAAGTATTAACTTTTCTCTTCCTTACCAGGGTGAAGTAAATAGGAAATAGGTTAAAGGTATATATATACCTCGAGGCCTTTAGGCTGGAAGGAAGTCTTCTGCGCTGGGCACTGTAGAGGCAGAGATAAAACCCCGTCTCTGCTATTGGGGTGTTAACCTGGTTCTCCTCTCAGAACCATTCATCTTCTGTGTTTGAAAAATGGGAATCTCTGGAGTTCCCGTCATGCTCAGTGGTTGACAAATCCGACTAGGAACCATGAGGTTGCAGGTTCGATCCCTGGCCTTGTTCAGTGGATCCAGGTGTTGCTGTGAGCTGTGGTGTAGGTTGCAGACGCGACTCGGATCCCGCGTTGCTGTGGCTGTGGCGAAGGCCGGCAGCTACAGCTCCTGTTAGACCCCTAGCCTGGGAACCTCCACATGCCGCGGGTGCAGCCCTAGATAAGGCAAAAAAAAAAAGAGAAAAGAAAAATGGGAATCTCTGTCTTTAGGGGGTTAGGCATGGTCTTGCCTAAAAGTTCTGGGATATTAGGCAAGACCACCTTTCAGGGAGTCAGGTCACAGATAACAAAGCTTAGGGAGATATAAATCCAGAATTCCATGCAATCCCTGCCCCGAGGGAAATTATAGCTCATCCAGAACGAACACACACACACACACACACACACACACACACACACACACGTTAACTGCTCTTTGATGTGCTGGGTGCTGTGTTTGCTCCTGGAGAATCAGAGCTAAGGCAACCCTTCCAACCTCAGGGGCTTGCCGTCTAGTGGGAGAGGCTGATAAGAACGGTGAGACTAGTACAGTGCAGTGTCATGAGGGTTATCGTAGAGAGGTGGCTCTGGAAAGACTAAGTCGTGGGTGATGGAGGGTTGACGGAGAGCACGGAGCAGTGGGGAGGCTACCCGGCGGTATATGGCAAAATGCTGAATGAGAGACCGCGTCCAGGCGGAAGGTCCCCGAGACCCAGGTGCTGCTTTTCCTCATGGCACAGCCCTTGACCTCTGGCCCCGTCACCCCCTCTTCCTTCTTCCCTTGCCTCTTCTCTTTCTGCAGCTTTGTCTTTGTCCCTCCGCCTCCACTTTCCTCTGTCTGACCAACTTCCAGCCTTCCTTCTGGTCTCAACCTTAAATGTTGCTTTTTTCAGAAATCTCCGAGCCTGAGGTAAATGCCTCAGACTTTATGTTATAGAGCGGTTTCAGATTAAGAGAAAACGTGGGCAGAAATTAGTGAGTTCCCGCAGATTGCCTCTCCTACCTCCCCCCAGTTACTGTGGCACGTTGTTCAGTTGCTGAGCCAGTATTGATACGTTAATACCACCTGAAGCCCATGGTTTGCATTAGGGTTTATTCCAAGTGGAATACCTCGGAGGAAACTTTGGAATAACTTGAGGGAACCCCGAGTTATTTGTGTTTTTTTTTTCTTTTTCCCTTTTTTGTCATTTTAGGGCCACACCTGCAGCATATGGAGGTTCCCAGGCTAGGGGTCTAATCGGAGCTACAGCTGCCGGCCTGTACCACAGCCACAGCTACGGCAAGTCTGAGCCACATCGGCAAACTACACCACAGTTCACGGCAACACCGGATCCTTAACCCACTGAGTGAGGCCAGGGATCAAACCTCCAACCTCATGGTTCCTAGTCGGATTCGTTTCCGCTGAGCCACGACAGGAGCTCCTATTTGTGTTTTTGATTAGATCTGTATTTGAGATAACCATCATATGTTATCTCAGATACATCTTAAATGCTGTTCATAGCTGAGCTGTGTCATGTACGTCACTAATTTTCCTTTCTTCCCTGAAACTATTGTCAGTTTATTTCTATTATTTCTGTGTATCATCAATAATGACAGTCTTCATCTCCTCTCAGAAATATCAGACACGCTATCAATTTCCTCTTCTGGAAAGACTCCCCCCTGGAGCCTTCTGATCTGCCCCTCAGGACTGGCTGCCCCGAGTCTGGTGTTTGGCTGATCCCAGCCATCAATTCACGGTCACCGTGGGGGACCCCTCTGCCTCACTTGGGTATTGAGTCCTCCTGCCTCCTGTCTCACAGGACATTGTCTTCTTTGCTGATGCCTCTCTCTTTGGCTGTTTACCTCTTCCAGGAGCTTCCTGAAAAAAAGGGTGCTTGGGAAGCAAGATTTTTGAGGTTGTATATATTTGAAAAGACTTCTCTTTGTAATTTTATGTCTTTTTAAAGTTCCATTTTCAGGCATTGTAGTTAGAGTCCTTTAGTGGGAAGAGTGAAAATGAAAGGATACAGTTAAATGCTGTCCTAACCCTGGAACAGTAATTGCCTTTTTTTAGTTGGTTGTCCTCCCATTTATGGAATGAGCTGGTAGAGGCGGCCGCTTTGTCTTTCTTACTGCAGTATTCTCAGCTCCTTGCATAGGGTCTGCCTTTTAGGATCAGGACATAAACCTTAAAACAAGATGTAGTAGTTCAGATATTTGATATGCTGCACTGGATCTCTCCTAGCTCTGAGCACCCGCAAGAATCCCTATTTTATTCTCTGTATAATTTGCATATATTAACTGGACAAATATTTTGTCACTATGTGTCTGGCAACTCTTTGCTGTCCAGGGGTGCAGAGCAGACAACGTCTGTTTTCCATGTTCTGCTGGCGCTTAGAAAGAGTTCATTAGGAGTTCCCTTAGTGGCTCAGTGGTTAACGAATCCGACTAAGAACCGTGAGGTTGCGGGTTCGATTCCTGGCCTTGCTTAGTGGGTTAAGGATCCGGCATTGCCGTGAGCTGTGGTGTAGGTCGCAGACGCGGCTCGGATCCCGCGTTGCTGTGGCTGTGGCGAAGGCCGGCGTCTACGGCTCTGGTTAAACCCCTAGCCTGGGAACCTCCACATTCCGCAGGTGCGGCTCTAGATAAAGGCAAAAAGACAAAAAAAAAAAAAAAAAAAAAAGAAAGAGTTCATTATATTTCCTTCTCTTCGGAGAAGACTGGAGCATGTGTCTTAGAAACTGAGACATATCCCCGAATCCCTTGAGATGAATGACTCTACCTGTTGGATGAGCTCAAAGGTATCTTTATCTTGCAGGTAGTCACCATGGGCCTTTTCCGCACTATCGCTTTGTTTTACCTTGGAAGCTTCGACAGCATAGTTCGTCGCTGCATGATGCAGAGAGCAAGATCGGAAATTGCAGACAAAACTGCCTAATTCTTACCCCTTGGAAAAAGACTTCCTAAGTCACTTGACCAGCTTGCTGCTAAAGGGGATGCAGTTTATGGCTTGCAGACCCATGTCTTGCTTTTGAATCTGCAGGACCGGACCAGTGCTCTTCAGAAACTTGGCTGCAAGCAAGGGGACAGACGTTCGACTCCAGACAATATTCTTAATACTATGCAAATACGGAGCAGGAGACAGCTTGATTCTTGGTGGTGGTAAGGGAACTCATAGCGTGTGAGCAGGGCAAAGAACAGGATTCCAGAGTGATCGGGAAATTTTTTTCTATTTATTCTTTTTTTCTCAGAAGAGATCAAGTCCAGAGATGTCCTTTCTGAGGACTTTTTGACCCTTCTGTGAAAGGCAGTTTAGGGATTTCTGGGGCCTCCCCCCCCTTTTTTTTAACTCCGTGTATTTTATTTCAGATGCATTTCACACGTGGCCACTGTGTCTGAATGCATAGTAACGTCCCTAACTTGCTCTGTTGCTGGTGGACCCTCACGGCTTCTCTCTCTTTGATCCCATCAAACTACAAGGGGGATGGGAGAGGGCAGTGCAGTAGAGAGAAGGAGATAAATATTTTCCAGTAGGAAAAAATAAAGCTTTCTCGTCTTTTTTAGACTCAAATGCTTAGGGCACTTTTCATTTTTTGTTGATGAGGAAAGGCAGCCTCCTAAAATGTTTTCTGAAGAGAAGTAAAATCCTAGAAGCTTAAAGATTTGCAGTTCCTTCAGCAGCCATGCTGACCTGACGCTACCCGTTCTACATGTAGTGTCTTATTCTTCCCGAGTCTTCCTTTCCAATTTTGCTTATACTGCTATAATATTTTTGTAAAAAAAAAAAAAAACAGAAAAGACCATTTTTTTTGACTTGACTTTGTAAATTAATTAATGAATTTATTAAAGCAAACAAAAAAAATTGGAAAGTGTGACATTTTTCTCCTTGTAGCATATATGTAGCTTTTACAAAAGGCTGATGATGGAATTCCCGTTGTGGCTCAGCAGGTCACGAACCTGACTAGTATCCATGAGGATGCAAGTTCGATCCCTGGCCTTGCTCAGTGGGTTAAGGACCTAGTGAGCTATGGTGTAGGTCGCAGGTATGTGGCGAAGGCTGGCAGCTGCAGCTCTGATTCAACCCCTGGCCCAGGAACTTCCATGTGCTGGGGATGTGGCCCTCAAAAGAAAAAGAGAAAAAAAAAGAAAAGAAAAGAAAGAAAGGCTGACGATGGCACATTTTAGTTGCATTCTTTAAGAAAAAAAATTTAGGATGACAAGGCCAGCGCTGAAGACACTCATGTTGAAGATACTCATTTTTGAAATAAAGTTGATCACCCAGTTCTTTCTCTGACTCTCCCACTGACCCTGAGGACAGTCTCTTTGTGCCATGTGTTAAGAGAGTCCAGCAGTCATCAGTCTCACAGTATAGCTCTGGAAATCCTATTGGCCCCTGACTGCTGTTTCTAGAGACCAGGCTCATTGTGCATTGGTGGATTTCCACAGCAAGTGCCTCTGATGAGTTTTAGCCACTGTTAACCTGCTACACTCTGTGTCACTGTGTGTGTTCTTCCGACCTGAGGACAGTCATTTTTGTTGTAATGCTGTATCCCCTCCCTCTTTCATACACACTAAGTTTGTATAGGATCACATTCCAGTTCCTTTTGGTGAGAAAAGATCACTCACTGCTTTTGAAGAAGAAGCGTTTTTTTATTGTTTAAAAAAAACTGCAAGAGATTAAAGACTTAACAATTATCACAAACCTTTTTTTGCTCTTGAGTTTTTGAACCTGTTGACTTTAAAACGAATTAATTTTTACGAAGTCAGATGCTTAATGGTTTTAATCCACGGTGTCTTTTTAAAAGACATGAGTATGGCACATTTTCAAATACTGACAGAGACAGAAAGCATCATTATTTAGTATATATGTTACTTGGGATGACTTCATTGCAGTTTATGGGGATAAGTTGAACCCATAATGGTTTCATGAATCTTTCTGTCTCAGCCTCCATCTGCAAACTCCATTGAGTCATATCGGGCAGCCTCTAAAACATAGTAATGGCTGTATTTTCCTAATGTACAGAAAACAGATACAAATTCATAGCTGGATCTTTCTCAATTTTATTCTTTTCTCATCAATGCTTTTGAATGTCAGCACCTTCTACTGTTGATATATACATGTATATATCATCCAGGATGGTGCCTCCTTTAAGAAAATTATCTCCCAGTAGGTATTTCAATATACCTTTCTCAAGGTGTCCTCAGAATACTGTCACTCCAGGTCACCTACTGCCTGGACACATTTCAGAGCCCCTGTTCTGAAGAGGAGGAGATATTATCCCCAACCCAACTGAAGCTCAGGCATGAGAACAGATTTGTAGAGATTATCCTGTCAGGGAATGGGCTTCCTTGTCAGAGATGGCAAAGGTCTCCAGTCCTGGAACCAAAAGGCTTTGAACACTGAGCTATTTCTTTTTTTCTTTCTCAGTGTGGTGCCATAATTCATTTGATAGCAAAACCTGTCTTGAACTGTTGTGAGACTATTAGAGCTATTTATGCCACTCCGTGGGTTATTCATTGATTTTGTCTGAAGAAATATCCATGGGTTTGATTACAGGGATTTCCCCAGACTCTGTGGAGATGTCTTGTAATATTTAGTATATGCCCCATATTACCTTTTCAAAATGCAAAAAAAAAAAAAAGTCTGAAACACATCTGGCCTGCCGAATTTTGGATGGGGGATTGTAGACACTTAAGCAGCATCACACAACCATCTGACTTCAACCAAGAGAGGAAAATATTACAAGGCAAATTCTATTTTTTATCTTTTTTGGTTCAATTCTTATACAACTTTTTTACGCTGACTTGCTTTTTTGCCCAGGGGAAGAAGAGAAAGCCCCAAGTCAAACTGTTAGGAAAACTGTTAGCTTTTTTTTTTTTTTAAGGATCGCATTGATTCAACACTTTCTATTGTACCCAGAAGTGGGTAAATCTTACCAGTGGCAGTAGAAGTTTAATCATGATTCTGTTGAAATGCAAGTTCTCTGTAGGAAACTAACAATAGCTTATTATGTGAGATTCAGTTCTGAAGTGCCTGCCTCTGCCAGGTTGGGTTGAACTGTTTTATGATAACATTTGTGAGTATATTTATTTTAAAATGTTTAATGTTTTAAAATAAATAGCAATTTCAAAATACGTTCAAGGACCCTGCATCATTGAAAAGGTATAAAAGGTATAAAAACAATTCTCATTTCTTTTTACAAAAACAAAGTCAAGAAAGTTCCTTTCTATATATTTTAAAATATAATTTTCACAGCTGAAAAGAGAAGAAATTAAAAATGCTGTTAGTGATGGCCCCTTACATGAATACATATGTATGTTTAATTACGTTTCTATTTAGATCTGTTAAATATATGTTGTTGATTCTTGGAAATGAAACTTTGAGAGACTCTTTCTAATATTTAGATGACAAAAGCATTTTGATGGTTGCTTCTATTCAAAGAATTGTATGCCTTTGTCTTTCTAGAAGAAGGCAATACCATAATAATTTTTTAACTGGGTTGTATCATCAACAGATTTAATTTTATTACATCATGTTCTAATTTAAAAATGTATTACTCACTTGAGGACACTTACATTCATAATTTTTGGCATAAAATGTTTTATATCTCTCTCATTTCCTTAAGTTCTTAGTAACTTAGCTTTGAAAAATATCTACTAACCATAACCTTCCATATTCTGGACTAAATCTTGTTTAGTTCAAAGCAGTGAAGGCAGATTTGGTATTTTGAAGAGGAAATAATAGCTCTTATATTTTACACTTGCTTGATGTGACAACTCTAAAGACATTTTTAAACTGATAAGAGTGCATATGGCTATTTTGATATATATTAGAACCTGTGTTTGCTACTTTAGAAGCTTTTGTGGCAGAATTGTAACCTAATTTTCATATCTTGTATTTCTGAATCACCACAAGAAATAAATGGGGAACATGCTTTACAGATTTGAGAACTTATTTTTTAGAAATGTGCTTTTTTTTTTTTTAAGAGATGTTTAAGTAAAACACAGACCTCTTTCATAATGTTATCCTAACCTTGGGTTTTAAACACTTGACAAGGCTTGATTTTTATTATTTTTTAGAAAGTGATATTTTCAGAGTAAATATTTGGTATTTGGGGACCTTGTTTCAGATATATTCTATGGGTGCCTGATGTGGGATATGTGAGCAAGAGTAAGAAATGTGGACTTCTAGAACATTTCTTAAGTAATTACGTGTCATACACAAATAAAGGGATTTCCCATACTTTAAACCTTCATATTCGAACAATAAAATATCTCCTAGACTCTGAAGACCATAGAAAATGGATATGAGAGAGAACACGCCTTAATATTTCTCAGTCCTTAAGTAGAAGAATTTTGGTGACCTTGAGAAGAGATTCCCCGGATATCTTGATGAGCACACTTAACCTTTCTTTAAATTTGAGCAATTTATATACATAAATGGCAGAGGATATCACCTCCAAAATATTTATGTTTGCATGTTTAAAAAGAAAAATATTTCTTGACTTCTCATCCACTCCCGACTTTATAACCCCTATTTTCGCTCACTCAGCATACATTTATTAAGTGCCTCTGATGAGCTCGGTATGCAGGCTCCAAGGATACAACTTTGCATAAACAATTTGTCCCTCCCTCATGGTGATTACATTTCTGGCTTCTTTCCCTCCCTCCTTCTCTAGCCCTCTGAAGGCTCTTCCATGTCTTTCTGGAGAAAGAGGAACCACTCCCCATTCCTTTCTTCAGGCTCCTGAATTTTAATACCACAGTTATTTGAATGCCAGGCACTATTCTAGGCTGGGAATGCACGAGGGAAAAACATGGTCCCTGCCCGCAAATAGTTTATAATCTAGAGAGAAACACATATGTCAGAAAATACACTGTTATCTAACAACAGCTATGATGAAGGTATCCTAACACTGAAAACGTACCCCGTGCCAGTCACTGTTCTGAACACTTTGCATTTAACTTGTGTAAATCACACACTAACCTTACCAGCCATATCTGTATATCTCCATGTTATAAATGAGGGCACAGGAGTTCCCGTCGTGGCGCAGTGGTTAACGAATCCTACTAGGAACCATGAGGTTGCGGGTTCGATCCCTGGTCTTGCTCAGTGGGTTAAGGATCCAGCGTTGCTATGAGCCGTGGTGTAGGTTGCAGACGCAACTCGGATCCCGTGTTGCTGTGGCTGTGGTGAAGGCCAGCAGCTATAGCTCCTGTTAGACCCCTAGCCTGGGAAGCTCCATATGCCATGGGTGTGGCCCTAGATAAGGCAAAAAGACAAAAAAAAAAATTAAATAAGTAAATGAGGGCGCAGGCACAGAGAGGCTAAGTAACTAGGCCAAGGTCGCAAGCTGCAAAGCAATGAAGCCAGAATCCAAACCAGTTTTCTGACTTTGAAGCTCCCAGCCTCCGTATGAAACCTCTTCTAGTGGCCAAGTGGAATCCTAGGACTGCCGAGGACTGCCGGGGATGGTCTCAGGGAGGATCAAGTTGTTGAAATAAAACTTGAGGAACGAGTATGGAGACGAGCAGATGTGCACAACCGAAGACACAAGAGAGCTTGGCGTATTCCGGAAAACACAAAGCGGTTTTCCTTTGCTGTGCAAAAACTTCCTGTAGCTACATAGCTCCTGTAGCTCTATGTAGCTACAGGAAGGGAGAGTGAGAGGATCAAAGTTTGTATTTCTTTCCTTTTTTTTCTTTTTTTCTTTAGAGCTGCACTCGTGGCGTACGAGGTTCCCAGGCTAGGGGTTGAATTGGAGCTACAGCTGCCGGCCTACACCAGTCACAGCATTTCTAGATCCATCTATGTTGCTGCAAATGCCGTTATTTCTTTCCTTTTAATGGCTGAGTAATATTCCATTGTATATATGTACCATATCTTCATTATCCATTCCTCTGTCGATGGACATTTAGATTGTTTCCATGTCTTGGCTATTGTATAGAGTGCTGCAATGAACACTGGGGTACATGTGTCTTTTTGAGTCATAGTTTTCTCTGGATAGATGCCCAGGAGTGGGATTACTGGATCAAATGGTAATTCTATTTTTAATTTTCTGAGGACTCTCCATACTGTTTTCCACAGTGGTTTCACCAATTTACATCCCCGCCAACAGTGTAGTAGGGTTCCCTTTTCTCCTCACCCTCTCCAGCATTTATTGTTTATAGACTTTTTGATGATGACCATTCTGGCCAGTGTAAAGTGGCACCTCGTAGTGGTTTTGGTTTGCATTTCTCTAATAATGAGTGATGTGTTTTTTGGCCATCTGTATGTCTTCTTTGGAGAACTGTCTGTTTAGATCTTCTGCCCACTATTTGATGGGGTTGTTTGGTTTTTTGGTATTGAGCTGCAGAAGGTGTTTATAAATCTTGGAGATTAATCCCTTGTCAGTCACTTCATTTGCAAATATTTTTTTTCCTATTCTGTGAGTTGTCTTTTCATTTTGTTTAGGTTTTCCTTTGCTGTGCAAAAACTTTTAAGTTTAATTAAGTCTCATTTGTTTATTTTTGTTTTTATTGTCATTACTCTAGGAGGTGGATCTGAGAAGATATTGCTGTGGTTTATGTCAGAGAGTGTTTGCCTATGTTTTCCTCTAAGCGTTTTATAGTATCTGGTCTTATATTTAGGTCTTTAATCCATTTTGAGTTTATTTTTGTGTATGTGTTAGGAAGTATTCTAATTTCACTCTTTTACATGTGGCTGTCCAGTTTTACCAACACCACTTATTGAAAGGGCTGTCTTTTCTCCATTGTATATTCTTGCCTCCTTTGCCATAGATTAGTTGACTAGGTATGCAGGTTTAATTCTGGGCTTTCTGTCCTGTTCCACTGAGCTATATTTCTGTCTTTGTGCCAGTACCACATGATTTTGATGACCGTAGCTTTGTAGCATAGTCTGAAGTCAGGGAGCCGGATTCCTCTAGTTCCATTTTTCTTTCTCAGGATGGCTTTGGTTATTCTGGGTCTTTTGTCAGTTTATTCACTTTAAATGCCAAGTCATTAATTTGAAAGGAAAAAAAATTGCCATGAGTTAATTTATTGTGCTTTCCTCTGTAAACCAAAAGTAAACATTTGCTGGCCTTTAAACTTGCACAACAGAAAAATTTATCTGCAATTTGTTGCCTGGTTCCAAAAGTTGTGGCTTAATTATTCCAAACATTTTTTGAGGTTTAGGACCCACCAAAAATTAGCCAGGTGGGTTTCTCGGTTAAGCTGAGGCTTGTTGGTTTAAATTGGGCAAAAGAGTTTTCTGATGAGGACAAGGATGGTTTGACAGCACATGGTGAGTTGCTTAGATGTGATCACTCTTACAGAAGATGGGCTCTGGAACATAAATTAGTCAGGAATTAATTAGCTTTAGTAACTAATACTAATAGGGAAATAGTATATATTAATAACATTATTATATGTTTGCCAACACAGTATGCAAACCATCTTAAAGCATGTGGCACTGTTTAGTATTAAGAGTTTATAGTTTATAAAATATTTGTGTCAATTTTATCTCAAAAAAGTTGGAAATAATAATATAGGAGATACTTGAAATTGGAAGTTGGTGTTTTGGATTGCTTATTCTAGGCCTGTGAGATGGTATCTTTTTAAGCAGTTCATTTTTCTTTTATGCAACCTATCTGCTTGTTTTTACTCTCAGTAGTCATTTCTCTTTGTTTACAGATTTATTTGCACTTCAGTTTGCCTAAATAGTTTGGGTTCGTGTTTTATATTTTGAACTCTTTCATCTTATTAGCTGTCAATTCCCTTTTTAACAGTGTCTTTCTATCCTCATCTTAAATAAAAATTTTAATAGTTTGGAAGATTTGATATATACCTCTATGAAATATTGGTATGTTCAGATTAGAATAATATCCTTTTTGAATTTCATAAACTTTGGGAACATTCACATTGGTGATGGATGAAGAGAACTTTCTGAAGGATGCTGTTAAATATCAACCAGTAGGTGGCGAAAACTGGCAATAAAAAGCTTTTTGTTTGGCAGACTGGAGAATAAAGAAGGGAAAACACAGGCCTTTCAAACTCTTGACACAATCCCCACTCCCTGCATTTTGTTCTTATCTTCTCCTAGTGCCACCCTACTGCCAGAACCCAGCCAGGCGAAGCTAGGAAAAGGACCATCCATTGGCTCTTAAAAGTGGAACACATCTTGAGAAGTGAAAAGCCCACCGTGCCTATATTTGGAACATCGTTGGAAGGTCTCTAAATGCACACTTAGGGCTCCTGACTCAGAGCAGTGCTCCCTCCACTAGCTCAACATTACCCAGAAACAACCAGTTAATTCCACTCTTCCAGGGAGTACTCGTCTTACCCTTTAGGTGGAATCTAACAGACATGAATGGTGGAAGGAACAGTTTCATTCTTTTGATTGAAAGCATCCAGAACATTCCTAGGGAATGTACAGTACTGCTTTAGTCAAGAACTAATGCAGACCTGTCCTGAGAGTGTTTGGCTATGGTCAAGATGCTACATAAATATGGAAGAATCTATAAAGTGAAGCTCTAAAGTAAAAGAAAAAAAGGAAGGTTTTCTTTCTCTGGGAATAGGGTATCTGTTTCCTTCCGGTTGCCCGCTCTGTAGAAGTACAATCTCTTTTCCAGCTCTGGACTCTCATTTCCTCACTCACGTGCTGGGTCTCAGAAGCACTAAGGCTTTCAATTCCCCCTAAGTAATCTTGAGGGTTTAAGACAAGGTTCTCAGACGTTTCCTAAACCATGATGTGTGGCATCAGCACAGGTTTCTGCTCTTTCTGTGAACAGAGAGCCTAGGTCAGTCTATTCCCAGTGTTTCTCTCCAGGACAGCATACCTGCCTGCTACTGCCATGGATAAAAGGGGACACTGTCACAGCAGTTGGGAGGCAGGAAGGACCATCTTCATTCGCTCCCTCTTGCCTGGATAAGACATTTATACCAGAGGCCCATTCCTATACGCAGGAGGTTTGGCATTGTTAACTGATTGGCTTTGATAAGTGAGGAAACAAAAATAATTTGCTGTGTTTATTTTGCCAAAGAATGAATGCTTTGATTTTAGATTAGGAATGAGACAAAATAAAGGTAGTGTGAGAACATATTTGTACATGTGGCAGTACTCACTTGTCATGTTTCTATGACCACAACAATCCAGTGTCCCTATATGTTTGTTCTTGAGTCCTATTAAGTAAGCTACCTACTATTTGTAAATTTTTTTCTTGGTGGCTTTATTTGTCAAAGACTCAGAGATAAAAATAAACACATGCCACTTGTTTGCTCTTTGTGCCTTTCTCCTGGGGGCTGATCATGCTCATGAATAAAAAAAATGTGTATAGTTGTGTGTGTGTGTGTGTGTGTGTGTGTGTATGTATAAATAACTCGAGAAGGTGCAGCTATCTAGATTGGCTGCTAGGTGGCCGTGGACCCACCTATCCTGGCTTGGGGGCTTTGGGCCTGAAAGCGGCCCTGTAGTACCCCGCGGCGGGGGCGGGCAGCCCCTAACCCAGTGTTAGGAGTAGAGGAAAAACATCTACTTAACCACTTGAAAGCCCTTGGTATCCCCCGCTAATCCCTCTGCCAGGCCACGGAGAGCGATGTCTGCCTTTGGTCACGGATGGCGTCTCCGGAGTGCATGATCTGCGTGGACACCTAGGAAGCAACTTGAAAGTAAACACGACGCTTGGGGCTTCCCTCTCTGATGAATGTGCAGCGTCGACTCTGTTCACCGGAGGGCAGCGCTGAGGTCCCTTTGCTCTGGGTCAGCATCTGCCAAGCGCTGGTGTGTACACACACACACGCTGGTGTACACACACACACACACACACACACATACACACTGGCGCGCGCGTGCGGTTAGGACCGAAGTGATCCTCAGCGCTTGTTTTCTTGGCGCCCACCTCCGTCCCCTAGCAGCCACCCGGCCAGCCGCTTTCCCCCGGCGGCCCTGGCCGCTCGCCTGCCCCGGCCCCGCGCCGGGCCCTCCCAAGGCCCGAGGAGGCCCCGCGCACACCCACTGAGCCGCGGCCGCGCGGGAGGCCTGCGCCGCCCGCGCCACCCACCGGCTGGGCCCAGCGGGCGGGCAGAGCGAGCCGGCTGGCGGGGGCAGTCCCAGGCTCGCCCTCCCCGGCCGCGGCCCTGCGCGCCATGTGTCCCCGCGGGGCGCGCCGCTCCAGAGCCAGCCGCGGTTCCTTTAACCCGGGGAAGGGGAGCGGGGCGGAGGGGGCGGTGGGGCGGCTCCGAGGAGGGCTCTTTCTTTCTTCTTTTTTTGAATGAACACTGTGACGTACGTACAGGAAACCAGTCGGTTAGAGAGGAGAATGAAGTAAGAGGCCAGCCCCCCCGCTCCGCGCCCGCCCCCTTCCTCCCTGCGCCCGCCCCCGCCCGCCCCCGCCCGCCGAGCTCGGTTTCCCCGCCCGAGCCGCCGCCGCCGCTGCCGCCGCCGCTGCTGCTGCCTGCGAAGGTGCCGGGAGCCGAGCCCTGCCCGCCGGCGCGGCCGTCATCGCCCGGAGCGGGTGCGCGGCGGGAGCGCGGGGGAGGCGGGCGCAGCCAGCTCTGCCGCGCAGGAGCAGGAGGAGGAGAAAGGGTGCGCAGCCCGGAGGCGGGGTGCGCCGGTGGGGTGCAGCGGAAGAGGGGGTCCAGGGGGGAGAACTTCGTAGCAGTCATCCTTTTTAGGAAAAGAGGGAAAAAATAAAACCCTCCCCCACCACCTCCTTCTCCCCACCCCTCGCCGCACCACACACAGCGCGGGCTTCTCGCGCTCGGCACCGGCGGGCCGGGCGCGTCCAGCCTTCATTTATCAAGCAGCTTTTCGGAAAATGCATTTGCCGTTCGGAGTTTAATCAGAAGAGGATTCCTGCCCCCGTCCCCGACTCGTCCACCGGCCCCCGGTCCCTGTCTCTCTCCCGTGGAGGCGTGAAGCGGCCCCGCGCATAGAGATCCATGTCCGTGCCCGCGCGTGTGTGTGCGCGTGTAAATTGCCGAGAGGGGGAAAATCACAGGACTTCTGCAAATCCCGGACTGAAAATTGTAATTCATCTGCCGCCGCCGCTGCCTTTCTTTTCTCGTGCTCTTGAGATCTCCGGTTGGGATTCCTACGGATTGACATTTCTGTAAAGGAGAAGTCTGGGAATCAAACTGGGAATTCTCCTAATTTTTACACCCCCTCCCCCAACTCCTGATTCATTTGGAAGTTTCAAAGCAGCTATAACTGGAGCGTTCTGAAGATTGATGGAATCTTTGCCTTATGCATTTGTTTTGTTTTCACAAAAAAGGAAACTTGACAGAGGATCATGCTGTCCTTAAAAAATACAAGTAAGTTCTTTGCACAGAAAATTGGCTCGATGTAACTTTCAATGGAAACATTTGAGATTTTAACTTTTAAGTGCATTGGAGTAAGTTTAATTTCCAGGCAATTTAATACATTCTTTTCAGCTGTGTAACGTAGTGAGTCCTGCTTTCATCCAGTGTATAAAGGGAAATGCACCTGATTTTGACTGATTAGTTTTTTTAACCTTTCAGCATCACGGGGGAAGTAGACTGATATTAACAATAATTAATAATGTGCCTCATGAACTAAAGATCCGAAAGGAATTTAAATAAAAATTTCCTGCCTCTCATGCCAAGAGGGAAACACCAGAATCAAGTGTTCCGCGTGACTGAAGACACCCCCTCAACCAAGAATGCAAAGCACATCCAATAAAATAGCTGGATTATAACTATTCTCTCTTTAGGTGCCGTGGGGCGGGAAGCGGGGGCGAGAGGTGCTCGTTGGTACCCGGCTGCTTTTCCTCGGGGAAAGGATGGCGCACGCTGGGAGAACAGGGTATGATAACCGGGAAATAGTGATGAAGTACATCCACTATAAGCTGTCGCAGAGGGGCTACGAGTGGGATGCTGGAGACGCGGGCGCCGCGTCCCCGGGGGCCGCTCCCGCACCGGGCATCTTCTCCTCCCAGCCCGGGCGAACCCCCGCGCCCGCCAGGACCTCGCCGCCACCGCCCCCGACCGCCCCCGCCGCCGCCGCGGGGCCTGCGCTCAGCCCCGTGCCACCTGTGGTCCACCTGACCCTGCGCCAGGCCGGCGACGACTTCTCTCGTCGCTACCGCCGAGACTTTGCCGAGATGTCCAGCCAGCTGCACCTGACACCCTTCACCGCGAGGGGACGCTTTGCCACGGTGGTGGAGGAGCTCTTCAGGGATGGGGTGAACTGGGGGAGGATTGTGGCCTTCTTTGAGTTCGGTGGGGTCATGTGTGTGGAGAGCGTCAACCGGGAGATGTCGCCCCTGGTGGACAACATAGCCCTGTGGATGACTGAGTACCTGAACCGGCACCTGCACACTTGGATCCAGGATAACGGAGGCTGGGTAGGTGCATGTCTGGTTGAATGTGAGTCTGGGCTGCGCGTTAAGGGTCTGAGATGGGGTGGTTGGAGTGTGGGTGGGCTGCTCGGCCAAGGGCAGGCCAATGAACCAGTGATATAAAATCAGGTTTGTGGCTTCCTTCCCTCCCTCTTCCCCTGTTGAGAGCTCTCTCCCTGCCAACCCTACTGTGTTCATTCCTTCCCGCCAAAACTGTTTGCCTTGCCTGTCAACCACTGAGGTTCAAAGATCCAGGCTTTGCTATTCAGTAGTCTCTTGGGATAATGGCTTCCCTTCGGTGTTTCTCAAACTGGGTGTCCAAGGATCCCCAGCAGTGCAGTACCTGGCCTGGGTAGCTTGTTGAAATCAGAGACAGGCCCAATGTATAAACTGACCTCAGGCTGGGTCCTGGGGATGGGCATCAGAAATAAGCCCCCCCCCCCCGGGGGGGGGTTTCTTCTTTGTTCTGAGATGTGAGAACCACCCAATTAGAAGAACAGACTCCCCCAGAAGACCAAGGGCGAAGACCAAGGGCATGCCTTTTCCTACTCGCTTGGTAAAATCTACCCAAAGAGGAAAACCAAAGGAGCCCATTTCCCTGGAAATCTTGGGTGTTTGTGAAAAGGTTAATTGTAAGTTGACTTTCCAAAAGTCCAGCCACTCCAGCCTGCAATGTATGCCACATTCCCAGTGGGCATGACCCAGTGTCTTGAAGAACACAGTCTATGGGTGTTTATTTCATCAGTGACACAGTTTGCACTGCCTGCATACTTTGTGTTCTATTTCTATAACTTGTGTATGATTTTGAGGTTTACTGGAATTTTAGTATCTTTTACTTTTGACCAACTAGAACCCACATCATTCGGGGTCTTCTCTAGTGGAAAGACGCGAATCTATAGTATACTATATAAAGCACAGAAGAATTGATTCTTAGCTGTGGATTCCTGTGCTCTGACTTTGGTTGAAGTGATTTATGCCTGTATCTTTGAAGAACATGTGTGAGCAGATTTTTTTTTCTGGTGTTGTTGTGCTAGGTAGAGCCTTCGTTATGTCACCATAAAGTTCTTTTTGTGTGTGTGATTCTTTGGGGGTAGGGGTACAGATCCTAAGACTGAAGAGGTGTAGTGGAAGTCCGTACTTTGTATCTAAAATTATTAATTTATGAAAAACTAAGAGGAATAATTTTTGTCTGAAGTTTTCGCAGACTTTTTGTTTTAATCTAAAGCACTGTCTTTGAAAAAGGATGCCGTTCAGTGAGAATCGCATTCTTTATTAGGGAGGGTTATAGGGAGAATTACTAATGATATTATTTTATAGAAACATTAACGGGAACAAAAAGCCTAGAAGTTACTGTAAGTGGATTGGATTTCAAGATGCACATTACATATTTTACTACAGTTTACAAAGTGTGCTAATATTAAGGGGCCAAAAAGAGAAAAAGTCAAGAAAAGTAGATGAGTGACATGAACATCTGATCCACTTGACCAAAATTGACAAAATATTGATGCCACTGTTCAGTGTTTAAAAGTAAAACATCCCCATTTAATCTCTAAAATTTAAATGCGTTTTGTGAGATGTTTGTTTTTGAGATCCCATATTACCAGATCTTTAGTAATTCTGGAAGAATGCAGTAAAGGATGAAAAGAATATTTTTGTAAAATGTTTGGTTAAATAGGTGGTTTTATTTTTAACCACCATAACCAAAGAGGTAGGGACTTCCACACGCCAAAGGGATCGTTTTTAAGACCAAAGTAAAGCTAATTTAACAGTTTTACTATTTCATACTTTTTGTGAAAAAATACTAAAACATTTTTCTTCCTAGTTGAAAGAAGTCCAAGGTGATAGCTCTCACATGTCAAGTAATTTAATCAAAAGATGGGAAGTGGAGACCTATGTTTATGGTAGAAATTAAGATATAATCTTGATCTTTATTGTAGTTGTGGTATATTAACATCTCATACAGTTGAATTTTCTTTGTAAGTGAAGACTCACTTTTTCCTCCTTTCAAAATAGAGTTTTCTTAGTAGAGCCTGTCTTTGTGGTCAACAGGTATCTGAGGTTGATAAATGTAGAGGCTACATTTTATGATGCCAAACCACAATGACATACCATAGAATATGATAAACTTTTTTTTTGACAAACCCTCTTATAGTAAAAATAAATCATATAGAAGTACAAATAGCTGGTGGATGTGTAGTTTTCAGAACAACACATAGATGGATGACTAAGTAGGAAAACAAAGGACTTTGGTCAAAAAGTATATATATATATATATATATATGTCAGTAAGTACAATCATAAATGGACACTTTGGAATAAAAGTAACAGTATTTGCGAGTCTGATTTACTTATCCTTTCAGAGGTGCATTATTAGTCTAAATTTTTATTTTAGGCCTTTGGCATATAGATGAAGTTTCCTCCAGATTTGCACCAGTCAGATATGTTTCATCTTACAGTATAGAGGACTCAATAAGTCCTCTATAAAGTTTCAGAAGAGTGCTAGCACATTCTTTTGACATGGGACAATGACTCTGACTCAGTGGATCAGATCATCTACTGAAACTGTACTAATGGGGGCTTTAGATTTGAAGTCACATTTTTTTTTTCTTTGCTGCTGAAGAATAGTTTGCATCCCACGTTCCATAACTTGGAGAAAGCAGGGCCTTGGACTGACAGGGGTCTGAAAGATGGTCCCAGAAACCTACAAATTTAGTAAAGACTAAAAACAAAATTGGATGTAGCGTGGAGTGGGGCTTTATTCCTCAGTCTGAAGAAGGCATCCAGAGGGAGACAGGACAGCAGAGTGGCGAGATGGCAGCAATATTAGGAGATGTCTTAAGATCCTGCTCTTCCAAGTGTGGTTCACAGTCCAGCAGCCTAGACATTACTTGGGAGCTTCTTAGAGACGCAGGGACTCAGGTCCCACCCCAGAGCCGTTGAGTCAGAATCTGTTGTTTGCACATTTACAGGTGTGTGCATGCACATAAAAGTGAGAGATGTTGGCCACCATCACCGACCATTGAGTCCTGCACCACGTCTTTTAGGAAAAATGACAATCTGGGATGGATCCTCTAAGTGTCCCTTTCCACTGGCCTCAGGGGTCCATAGCATTGGGTAGAATACTGCATATTTCCTAGGTGTCCATTAGAGTGGTCTGACTCTTGGAAGAAATAGAATGGAATGAAAGAGCGATAGGAGAGAAATGATTATATGCTCTGTCCCCTCAATAATATTTTTCATGGTAGCTCTGCCATCTATATTGGCCTTACTGACCCCATTAAAGACAGCTTTTCTGTTCCAGTTAAAGACAGAAAATTTTTCTCTTTCAGTAGCTCCATTCAGTATTATTTGATTCCCTTGTAACACAGTTCAAATTCTACAGACAAGTTTAGAGCTTCTTCATGACCAAGGGGCTCTTGCAAGTGGTGGATTGAGATTTGGGCGGCTTGATGGTGCCTGAACATCAACAGCATCCTCCAAACTGAGAAATGTGACCAACACTTTTGCTTCACGTCTTAGAAGAGAGATGTCTGACGACTGCAAGAATGAGATACCTTAAATAGGCAGTTGGCTTCATTCTGTTGATGAGATGGTGCTGTGACTTTTTGTGTGTGTTTATCTTTTGGTCTTTGTGGTTTAGGAAGACAGGAACTTACTTCTCCACATCCAGTGGAGGTTAGCTTCCTTTTTGTTAGTTGGTCGGCAAGCAGTTTCTCCTTTCTCTGCGTCGTCCACATCCCCCCAAAAGTGTGATTAACTGGAAAGTAATACCATTCTCGGGCCAATGTGCATCATTTTTCTAGTGGCTGAGTATCAGCTGCTTATGGCCAATTCTGGCAGCAAAATGACAGCATTAAAAATAGCCTGAAGATGATCCAGTCTTCAATAATATATTTAATGATGAACTTTGCTTGGGAAAGTGCATCTTTCTGCTTGCTAAGAATCACATGACCCCTTTCAATAATTTATTTTGTGGAAAAAGACACGTTATTGCTTCTAGAGTTTGCAGTCATGTGCTGTTGAGTGATTACATTTGGGGACTTTCATAAAACGTTAGAGTTCACTCAGTTCTCTTTTCTGTTCTAGGGTATTAGTTGCTATTTAGTGTCGGTTGAAAACATGGCTTTCTTCTGCGCATCCTGTTACTTTTAGCTGTGCTTTCTAGTGAGAACTGATTGATCTTTTTAGCAATCCTTGATTGACCTGGTACATTTCAGCTTGCTCAAATGTCATTAGGCCACACAGCACACTAGGTAACAGAAAGCCACATATTTTTTTTTTTTTAAGCCAAAACTTTCAGAGTTTCTCTTTATCTCGACTCCCAGTCCTAGTCTGCTTTTTGGAGGAATGATAAACCCACTCGTGAAGCAGGTGTGTGGGTGCTATGTGTATTAATAGTGGTGTCTCCCATTCAGCGCACCCCCACACCCACTTCCGAGGGCACCCATTGTGTCTTCACAGGAGTTTAGCAAAGCGGTATTTCAGCAGAGGTGCATTTGTGCTAGAAAAACAACACTGTCTTTGTAGTATGTAAGTAAAAAGGTTTTTTTTTTCTCCCCTCAGAGATATATTGTATTTGAGGTTCAAAGGTTCTGTTAAACCTTTTTAAAGTAATCTAATATCACCTTATTCAGGTATAGCGGTAACCTCGCGAGCTGGTCACCTTTCCCCCAGCTACACACAGGAGACCACTCAGAGAACTGACTCCGCTACGAAGCTTCTCTTTCATTCCTCTTGGCTTGATTCAAACCAAATCAGTGCTTGACCTCAAACAGGATTAACGATGAAAGTCAGCCAAGGACTGAGACAGTAATACAACAGACGTGATTGCAAGTCTTGCGTGTGCCCGGCCCTGGGTTAGGTTGGGGGTCAGGGAGGAACGCTTCCCCCCAGCTCCCCACCCTGGATTCTCTCATAGGCTAATGCAGGAGATGCCCACGTGAATTCAGAGTTGCCACGCAACCTGGTAAGCATGATTTTAAACTCTCAGATTTAGAGGGAAAAAGCAAAAAAAAAAAAAAAACCCTAAGTATGTACTATTTTGCATAAACTTCAATCTTTGTCTGAAAAAGTTATTTCTAACCATATGGCTGTTCATGTGTGCATTAGGCCTGATTTAACTAGGAGGAGAAATACAGATAATTTTTTTAAAAGACCGTGTTACACAGACATACACTTAAGAGAACTGAAAGGCAGGGGGAGTTCCCTTGTTAAAATATTTACCCTTTGGGCACTCCGTATACATATTATGAAGACTTAATAAACACTAATCTGCAGCTTTTCAGGTATTTCATTAATTGTTTCAGTGGAAGACAATCGAGGCTCTGATTAGGATGAGTAGAATAGATTACTTTGAAGAAATATCTTTCTTAAATCCTTCTGGTATGCAGAAAAATACGAGTTGATCTGAACCAGAACAGAGGAGAGAGAGGAAAAAAATGCTTTTGTTTTGGTTTGGTTTTAGGTTGTAGTAGTGTTCTGTTTATTAAGAGCTGCTCTTCCAAAATGCAACTCATAGAAATTCCTAGCTCACTGTGACATGTGCGTTCCTGAAGTGCAGGTGTTTACTGTCTAACTTCTTTTATTCGTGGGCCCCTTTCTTTAAATGGAGGTTGTAAAACTTTTGAAATTAGGACAAAGCTGTTTTCATTTTTTTAAAGTAGTTTTTTGTAGATCGCCACTGGTTCTGATCTGTGCTCACCTCTCTAGTGCCAGCACGATTTCCCTGCTCTTTATTTGCCAGACAAAAGATAAACCCAGCTGTCTTTCAGTGAAAATGATGCTGGAATGGTTGTTTCTATCTCTCCAAAGCCATGTAGAATTTCTCATCAGGGTCCCCCACCTGCCCATCGCCCCAGTATAGGAGACCTCCAAGGGGGAGCTCTTTGTTACTCACCAACATGGGTAGGGTAGGACTGTGTCTACACAAAAGAGTGTTGTGTCTAGGTAACCAGCAAGAGGGAGCAGGAAAGGGGTGGGTCAGAGCTAGAATATTATGACCCCTGCTCCAGTCTTAGTACAGGCAGCCGGGCAAGGAAAAATTCTTTCGTCAGATCTGATGCTTTCCCTCCAGAGCTCATAAATTCCAGCCCTATGCAGGGGACAAGATAGAATCTGCTAGAAGAATTTGTATAAGCTCTGATCTCTGCAGTGTGAGAGGAGAGCTGGGGTTATGCTCTAGCCTTAGATAAAGTTTGACTTACTAAACTTAACTAAAATCACTTACGCTGAAGACTGCTTCCCCAAACGCCCTCTTAAACGAGGTAGAAAGGGAATGTCCCTGACCTGCCGGGGTGGCCCTTTGTAGCAGCGCACTAAGAGCTCCTTGGGTGATTTTCTTATGTGATTGACTAGATTCTATGAGAAAATCCGCTGGTATTTCCATTCTGCTCTTTGTTTTGCCTTCAGAATTTCAGGGATGGAGCCATATTCCATTTTTAGTTAATAATGAACTCTCTGGGGCTTCAACATAATGAGTCAGAGGCTTATGCCGGACTCCACTCTTTATCGCATCTCCTGAAAACAAGTGAAGCTTACATTTTCCAAAGGAGATTTCAGCACTGAGGCCAATACCTCTTTCTTGGGACAGTTCCAGTTACTACGTTTGTTTGTTTATTTGTTTCTGTTTTTAATTGTCTTGTCTTAAGCTGTGAAAAAATATGGGGAGTTTATGACTTTGAATGCTTGGAGCACCAAAACTTGTTGCAAGCTGTCTCCTCTTGATGTTATCTAACTCTTCTTCACCAGCACTAAAGGTTTCTTCTTGCTTTATAGAGCGATGAATGTCATATTCATGTATTGCCTTTGAAACTGAATTGCAGGAAGATATTCCACTCAGCTGCATTAGAATTTTCAAAGCGAATATGGGACGAATACTTAAGTCCTCTTAATTCAATAGGGTAGGAAAAAATTAATTACAAATTATATCACCATCGTTAGATATTGATTTTTTTTATCTCTTGGGGAAAAAAGCAAGTGCATAAAGGATGCCAGTTGGCACCTCCAAGTCTAAATTTTTAGGACTATGTCCTAGCCATTCTCTTGATGAATTCCTGCTGGCATTTCTCTCTCTCCCTCTCCCTCTCTCTCTAACGCTTAAAACTTTTAAAGGAGGTTTTGAGCTATTTTTAACAAAATTTTAGGTATAGTGAGGCAGATCCACTTACTAAATATTAAAGTGACTGTATAAGAAGAAAATGATGGGAAGAGGTCTTAATCAAGGAAGAAGAGCAATTGTTTGCTAGTTTTAACCCTGAGTTCCTAGCAACCAGGGCGGTGGTGGGAGAATAAAGATCTTGTTATTTTGCAGAACATGCACACTACCCTTTTCCATTGAAAAAGCATTTATTGACGGTCTACCATGTGCAGAGTTCTATGCTATGGTTTCACTTGTGGAAGATAACCTCTGCCTCTAAGGAACAAGCCAGCCAGTAGTGAGACTGAGCTGTGTAAATTGCTGTGATCCTTGACACACTTTGGTGGGTGGAGCCATCTGGTCCAGCTGGAAGAAGGGGATCTGGATGAGTTTTGGCAAGAGATAATAGGTGGGAGATACGGGGAGAGGGCATTTCAGGTAGCTGGACAGGCCCAGGGGAGTCAGAGCAGGCAGGAATGTGTGAGGTGTCACTGGGATCTTGGAAAGAGTCTGACTGGGTTGGGGCATGGGGATCTCTTGTGAGATAAGACTGGATCCTAAGTTGAGAGGTCTGTGTTGAACTTGGTAGATGTTAACAGGTTCTCGAAAGGGTTCTGAGACAAGGTGGCGTTTGTGGGCCGGTGGACGATTGACAGTGGCTGAGACTGAATGGTGGGAGACCAGGGAAGAGGTTTGAACCAGGGCCGGAGGAGTGAGGATGTGGACCCCAAGGACTGACAACAGATTGAACATGGGGAGCAAGGGAGGGAAAGAAGCAAAGAACACAAGTTCAAAACCCAGGGTAAGAACAATGACTGTTTTGTGGGGTAAATGTGATGAAATTCATTTTGGACATTTTCAACTTGAGCTTCCCATAGGCTATCCATTAGAAATGCCCAGGAGCAGTTGGTCTTCAGGATCTAGAGCTGGAGAGAGAAGTTGGGGCTGGAATACACCATGCCTTTTCCCCAAACCCTGTCAATTCCTCCCTTTTCTTCTTTTGTTTCCAAAAATGGTCCTAGCTGCTGCTGATGATTTCTGCCTTCTTTTATTAACCACTCTTTCTATACCCCCTTTCCCCCAAAGTCCTCTGTAGAGGTCTATGGATTGAATTAAGGTGATTAACTTGAAGTTTTACTGTTCAGAGCTTGGCTACCCACTACCAGTTTGCCTCCTTAAAAGATAACTCAACTGGAGTTAGATCAGTGTTGTTCCAACACCCTAATAGTGTCTTCCCTTTGCAGATTCTTAGACAGTCCAGGAGTTCTCCTGCACTGGTACTTGCTGACTTAATAACATAGTTCTCCTAGTAAATTGAACCTGAACCTAGCATAGTAGATAGTAGGTGCACACAATGATTGTTGATTGAATAAATGAATTAATAAAAGTGATTAGGATAGAGGCTCTTTGGACATCAAACTCATTCTCATCAACTAGTGTCCCTCTCCACTTATTATATAGAGTATGTGTGTCCCACTCTTGAATGTTCCACTGTAGGGACATAAGTGTTCCCAATGTCCCATCCCACGGATTCTGTTAATATTTAGCAGAAGTGGACAGAGAAAACTACCTCAAGTGTTTTGGTTTCATCCTTCATCATTGAATTGAAAAAGTAAGTCATTCATACCTGAAAAGAAATCTAGATTTTGCTTGATCTTAAACATTCAACTTTAATGAGAGTCCTCACTGCTAAAGTGAGAGACTAGTGCATCACCGATCACATTGTATCTCTTTGTACAAAAGATACGTGCACACAGTCAGACATATATGTGCATCCTTGCTCTCAGTTCTCGGGTTTTGTGTCTCTGGCCCAGTTCAGGCAGTCACAGCCTTGTCATCTAAGCTTCTTCATTACCTCATCCTGAAAGAAAGCAGGGCTTGTCCGTGGTTCTCACAGTGGGGACAGAGTGGCTTTTCCTCTGTTATTAGTATTGTAGCTCAAATATAAAAAAACTATAGCATACAAGTCACAAGGATAAATGGTCCCCTAGTTCTCCTCCCCCCAGAACAAGCAGCCAGTTGGAGACTCTTCAGTTGGGAGTCATTGCAGCTCAGTATTTCCAGAGCAGAGGGATGCTGGGATTTCATTTCTCCAGACACTGGCCGATGAGAAGACCGCCAGGACTGGTATGGCGCAAACCACTGGCCTGGCAGGCTTGGGCTCTGTCCTCTGTTCCGGTTGAAGCAAGCATCACAGCCTTTCTGTGGTTTTTAAGAACTGGTGGAATTTGCATTTTGAGAATCCTCATTCCTTGACATGAAGCAAACTCAAAAGTGTTGTTGCTTGTCATTTGTCATCTGTTTGAGAAAGATTCTGTGATTTGTGCACTTGTCTCAAAGCCTGACCATACCTCTCCCGGGGCTTTTTAAAAAGGGGGAGGGGTCGGCTTACAGATCTGTCCCCGTAAATGAAACCACAAGCAAATTCTCTTTTCTCCCCCATCTTTCCTTCTTCCCTCTCGTTTCTTCAATGGCCATCTGTGCATTATGTTACCACTGCCAGACCCTCTTCAAGTGGCTTATCTATGAGTGAATTCAGAAACTTCAAATTATAAAGGACACCCAGATAATTGGCCCGTTCTCCAGAGTATCTGTCCCCTGTGCTGCTGCCAGATTCCTTCTTAATGAATACATCCAGTGACAGTGGGATTCTTGATCCTCCGGATCCGTGAGAAAATGAGCTCCCCTGCTTTGTAACAGCTTGCGGCTCTGGGAGGAAAAAATGACAGCCATTGCACAAGTTTCCTTTGAATGTAGTTTTCTTTCCCATAAGTGATACTTTGAGACTACACTTAAGGGGTTATTAGTTTTCTATTTCATGCTTGGCCTGTGTGTGATAATAACACAAGCTGTCACTGCAAATCAGCAGCTAAACACGCTCTGTCTGGTTAATGCGAGCATTTCATATTTGGCTCAATTAAAAATTAACTGATGAAAGTACATGTCAAATGGAATTTGAAAATACCTTTTGTAGGGAAGATTGAAAGGGCATGGCCAATGAGTAAATTAGTGGTTTTCAAATGTGAAGACTTTGGGGACATTTAATATGGGTTGGGACACTTGACTCTTCCCTCAGACCCGTCTACCTGTTTGCAAAGGATGTTCTCATCCGTATTATGAAGGGCTGATTGCATCTGTGTGTTTACTGGAAAATAATTGTTGCATGTGTGTGTGTGTGTTTGCATGCACGCGTGCTGGATCATACAGTTAAAGCAGACAGAACAGGGGATGGGGGACTCCTTTATCCCACACTTTTTTTTTTTTCCATTGGTAGCATGCTGTGGGCCAGTGTGGGGAGGCTTAGAGTCTGCAGGCTGGAGATCATGAAACAGCAGCTGCAGGAGAGCCTGGGGGAAGCTGGGAGTGAAAAAATGCAGCCACGGTAGGGCCATTTACTGGAGTCGGGGAAGTCGTCCCAGGAAAGGGAGCTGAAGACTGGAAGCTGAGCTGGAAGTAACCTAGGGCTGCGGAAGAAGGAGCAGCGTGTGGCCAGCAGACAGAACACGGAGAAGAGGGACGGGGGGCTCCAGAGTACGTGGGGAGCTGCAGGAAGAGTCCAGCCTGACTGGAGTGAGGGGTACCAGTGGGGTGGATTAGAAAGGTGGCTATTGGAGTTGTACACTGTGAGTGTTGGGGGACGGGTTATTTTAGAGAGGTCCCTCTGGCCTTACTGACCTAGACAGGTGATGTTAGTGACAGGTGGGAGGCTAGCTCAGTAAAGGTGATGCGGGATCTCAGTACCCAGACCAGGGATTGAACTCCAGGCTGTTTCAGTGAAAGCGCTGTAATCCTAACCACCAGGAAATAAAATTGATAGTTTTATGCAATAATTAGGACTGGAAAGGAGAGATTTCTGGGGAGGTGTAGTGATTGACTGAATGCTTTCAAATCTTGCTCATTTCTTCTTCAGTTACAGTGGTCTTTTTTCTGTAGCAACTTTGAAAAGAATATGTTTGGTCATTGTTCCGGTTATATACAAATTTTTTTTAAGTTTCCCGTTCTCTTGAATTAACACAGCCTGATTGAAAACTTTATTTTGTTAGAATTCACATTGCAATAGATCTTCATTAACAATCAGTTAATGAAGATTTATTTGAAGAAAGAACTCAATTATGAAAGGCAGTTTTCATAGAATTTTTCCCTAGGTTAAAAAAAAAATTACAGCAGTGGTGTCTTGCTTTGGTGGAGGATTGTAAAGTTTCCAGCGGAATTCTGCATCTTTTGACCCATTTGATTTTCACAAAACTCTGGGCAAGGCAGGTATTATATTCCTACTTCTCTCTGCCTTCCTCTTAGCATACCCTTTTTGTTATTTGTTTATTCCCATGTGAGGAGAAAACCCAGACTAACAAAACCACATGAGAGCCAGTAAGTCAAGAGAAGCGAGTGTTCGTTCAGTGCCAGACTCGGAGTCCAGGAGATATTTCTTTACGCTGTGCTCCTTCTTGAGGCATGTTTTCATAAGGACACTAGATTCCTCAATAGAAACATAATCAAGTATGTCTAATTTTAAAAAATGGTATCCTGAAATGATTTTTATCTCAAAAATTTTCAGGAAAATTAAAATGCAGTCTTGCATTTCAGGTTACTTTCTCTCCTTTGGTTCAACTTTTGAAATGTGTTTCATGTTAATGGCAGAGGGACATCTGGCTTTGCCATATGATGCACGTGGATGTGACTGTGAACTGGGCAAACTGGGTGCACTTGACCTTGAAAGTCCTTCTAAGGAGACAGTAGTGTCCTGGGTGTGAGAGTTTGCTAAAACTCATGTGAGGGTTCTGGAAAAACAGCTCCTTTCATCAGTGGTCAAGTGAAATTATATAAACATAAACGGCTGTTTCTGCCTAGGAATCTGTGTTTTTATTTTTTTAAAAATTGGGATCCTGGGAGTTCCCTGGTGGCACAGCAGGTTAAGGATTCCATGTTGTCACTGCTATGGCTGGGGTTTAATCCCTGGCCCGGAAACTTCCACGTGTCTCAAGCGTGATAAAAAAAAAAAAATTGAGCTCCTGTCTTGAGGTAACCAATACAAATTTGGGGAGTGAAGTGTTTTTTGAACCGAAAAAATGGTGGAGCTTTCATCTGTTGAATTTCCCCAGTGTCTAAAGGGCCTGTGGATTTACATTAGTTCAGCTCTGTTCATTCAACAGATAATTGTAAGAGAACTGGAGCTATGGCAGAAACATGACAGCCGTGAACTGCCTGTTGTACCTCTTGGGAATCCAACATTGTGGGGAAATCAGAACAGTAAACAGGCAAATAATTAACAATATAATATGGGGCTACAACATAATAAAAACAAGGGAATTCAATATAGGAGTGCTGATGGGGCAGTTTAACTTCTTATATTCATTTTTTTTCATTTTGGTTATAGTTGATTTATGCCGTTGTGCCAATTTCTGCTGTACAGCAAAGTGACCCAGTCATACATATATATGTACATTCCTTTTCTTAAGTTATCTTCCACATGGTCTATCCTAAAAGACTGAATATGATTCCCTGAACTACATCATAGGATCTCATTGCTTATCTTTATTTTATTTTATTTATTTAATTTGTGTGTGTGTGTGTGTTTTTAGGGTCGCACTAGTAGCATATGGAAGTTCCCAGGCTAAGGGTGGAATCGGACCTATAGCTGCAAGCCTAAGCCACAGCCACAGCAACGCGGGCTCTGAGTGGTGTCTTTGACGCGGGCTCTATGAGTGGTGTCTTTGATCTACATCGCAGCTCACGGTAACGCCGGATCCTTAACCCCACTGAGCAAGACCAGGGATTGAACCTGCGTCCCAGTGCTCCCAAGTTGCCACAAAGCGGGAGCTCCTATATTGTTTTTGAGATTCTTCTGGTACTATTGCAGTTTACTCAGAGGAGTTTCAATGGATTCTTATTTTTATTTTTTAATTTTTCTGGCCACACTCATGGCAGTAGGAAGTTCCTGGGTTAGAGACTGAACCTGCTTCAGTGACAACACTGGATCCTTAACTCACTGAGCCACCAGGAAACTCCTGAATGGCTTTTTAAAAATGAGCAAGTTGAAACATAGTGTCCTACCTTAAAATAGAAATATAGATTAGTATAATAAGGCACTTACGTCAGTTTAAAAATGGGCTACTGAAGTTTCTGCTGTGGCTCACTGGAAATGAATCTGACTAGTATCCATGAGGACACAGGTTCAATCCCTGGCCTCGCTCAGTGGTTAAAGATCTGGCCTTGTTGTGAGCTGTGATGTAGGTCGCAGACATGGTTCAGATCTGGCGTTGCTGTGGCTGTGGCGTAAGCCGGCAGCTATAGCTCTGATTTGACCCCTAGCCTGGGAACTTATATGTGCTGCGGGTGCGGCTGTAAAAAGACACAAACACACGCCAAAAAGGGCTACCATGCTCACCATAGGATTAAAGATGGCCTGTTTTAGGCTGAAATGTTTGGAGTGTTTCCGTTACCCCGGACCAATCCAACCATATTTCCATGTCCATTTGCCACAATGTTGGTCATTGGCCTCAGCTGCTGAAAGTTAGCAGAAAGGAAGGAGACTAAGCATTAATTGAACCCCACTAGGTGCCAGTTTCGGGGCTTAACACTTTCTGGATAGAAGATTAGTTAACTCCAGTAACCTCCCCCTGAGGGCAGGAAGTGGAATTATGGACGAGGAAACAGAGGTTCTGCAAAATCAAGTAACTTGGTCTGGTGAGAGGCAAAAGCAGATCCTTTTTTAGGCAATCCTAGCGGTAATTGATGTCCTCTGAAACATCAAGAAATTTTAAAAACTTTAAAACACAAACCTATTAAAAGTAACAATTTGATGCATGTGACTTTTTGGTTTCTTTTGCATCTCTTTAGGAAGTCCATTTAACCATCATTATCTTAGTAACTAGGAGGTAAAATCTCTCACCACATGGACTTTAAAAGTTCTTTCCTAGTTTAAAAAAAAAAGGAAAGAGAGAGACACACACACAGAAACAAAAATGCTTCTGTCTGTCCTCTTTGGTTCCAATAGTCTGTATAAATAGCCTTTGAAAAATAAGTCATAATCACTTCTTCATACCAAGACCAGACACCTGATTCAGAAACTCTCCCTGGGGTCAGTGTGTGTGTGTGTGTGCGTGTGTGTGTCTGTGTTGGAATAACACACCCACAGTGCTTTCCTGGTTCAAGAGAAATGACCTCACTGTCCAATTGTAACCTGCCTAATGCCTTAATCAAAAGGTGGGAAAAGTCTGCGGTTTTACCCCTGGTGTGATCCTCAGTCCTCACTGTTCTTATTTTAGGCATGACCTGAGTGTTTTTTCCAGAGTCCAGAGGTGGAATGACATGTTACTCAAGTTTACAAGATGATGATGTATCTGCTTTTATATTTAGCTGTAAATTTTATTCTACTCATAAACAAACCCACCTTCGGCAACCACGGTGCATCAAGGGACAGTTATTTCCATTCCCCTTGGTTTAATTTGGATACATTTGGCCTAGAACAGCACAGTGTTTCCATAATAACATCTGAACAGGATGCTGTGTTGATCTGCAGGGCTCAGGGAGTTTCAGCACGGGCCAGGAAACTACTTTCTTAAAAGAAACTTAAACACCAAATTCTGACAAGGTAGGAAAGTCTTACTAGTCTCCTTACTAAACTCTCTCTTTTTTCTTTCCTGCAATCGTGCTAATTTTTATATCTCTTGGTGTTACTAAACACATATGGATGGAATATTTAATCTTAGGTTCACGTGCAGAGCTAAGTAACTCAAATTCAGGAGGAAAAAAATATTTTAAGGGATTTGTTTAATCAAGCATATACAAATTAAAAAATTAAACACTTCTTCCCAAGCATGGCGTGTTATAATTTTTAGAGTGGAACTTCATGGTATTTCACAAGGAAGCAAAAAAGGAAGGGGAATTTATTCAGGCAGACGGACAATAGTAACCTTTCATTAAATGAGACAGAGTTCAATACCAAACCCTGGCTTCTGTGTTTATCGAACCAAACATAGCACCAGCTATGTCCCCTCTCTTTTATGGACCAGACCGCTTTAAAAATATTGGTCCAATGTAACCTGAAATGTTTAATTTATAAGCTATAACCCAGTAGTATAATGTCTACAAGGTTACTTTATGTATTTGTTTTTACAAATCCTTAAAATCCCAATGGCTTCGGGTAATTAGGATTCTTGCTTTTTGGATGGTTAAATATGTGATCACTGAGTTGTCTCACTTGGTCTCAGGACAAGAGAAGAGTAGGTTTGGGTTCTATGCCCAGGATGGGCTCCCGGGTTTCCAGTGTAAGGAGAAAGCCCCGCCCTTCTTCCGCCCCCTCCCACTCGCACGTCCCCTCCCTGGGATCATTCATAGTGTCCACATGGAAATGAAGAGGACCCATCTGTCACCAGTGTTGTCATTTGTGAATAAAAGGCCTTTACGGCTGTAAAGTCCATCAACGCCTTCAGAAATCTCTGTTTAAGCAATCACGGTGATCCTCGACACGTCCAGCAAGCAGGAAGTAATTTCCACCCCTGCTATGCAGACTGATGTTCACAGAGTTCACGAGCTGAAGGTCATACCCATTCCTCATAAGAGCTGGGCCATCATTCTTAACAGGTTTGCTTTAAAATATATAAACATGTATAATATGAATATGGGTGCATGTTTATCTAGCGACAAAACATATGTAACTAAAACGTGCCGTTTTGATCATGTTTAAGTACACAGTTCAGTGACATTAAGCACATTCACAGGGTTGTATAGCCACGTTCACCATCCGTGCCCAGAACTTTTTCATCCTCCCGAACTGAGACGCTGTACACATTAAACAGCAACTGCCAGCCGCCTCCTCCCTACCCCCCCCCCCAAGGCCCTGGTAACCACTATTTTACCTTCTGTTTCTATGAATTTGACTCCTCTTTGTATGCCACATAAGTGGAATCATCCGATAATTGTGCTTTTATGTCTGGCTTATTTCACTTAGTGTAACATATTCAAGGTTCATCCATATTGTAGCAGGTGTGGGAATTTTATTTCTTCTTAAGGCTGAAGAGCTTTCCACCCAATTCAAAAAATCTGCTTTCTCACAAGATTGGTTATCATGTCCCCCAGCCAGTAGAAACAGCAAATATAGTTCATTAGGACTCAGGTGGCAGAGGAGCCCAGCAAATTGTTTTAAACTTGATTTTAAAAGTCTGACTGCCAGGAGTTCCCGTTGTAGCTCAGAGTTCACAGACCTGACTAGTATCCATGAGGACTTGGATTCCATCCTTGGTCTTGCTCAGTGGGTTAAGGATCCGGCGTTGCCATGAGCTGTGGTGCAGGTCACACATACAGCTTGGATCCTGTGTTGCTGTGGCTGCGGTGTAGGCCGGCAGGTGTAGCTCTGATTGGACCCCTAGCCTAGGAACCTCCATATGCTGCAGGTACCCTAAAAAGCAAAAAAAAAAAAAAAAAAAATCTGATTGTCAAGAAGAAGTTAACAATGCTATTAAAACTAGCTCAGGAACTGAAAAGCACAGCCCTCTGAGGCACCTCTGTGTGGGGCAGACAGAAATGAAGATCTCAGCCACCCTTGAGGTTATCAGTGGGTTGTAAGCCTCGGACGGTCTTAATTTTTCCTAAGGATGCTGCTGAGTCATCAAGACAGCCCTGTTTTCCATAGGAAGAGTTGAAGAGTTCGGGGAAAGTGGGTAATAAGTTTCAGAAATATCTCCATTCCAAATGCTTAAAAATTTTTTTTTTTAAGTTTAGGCTTCAGTCATCCCCCAAATCCACTTCAGTGAAATGATCCATTCCTGAGGGTGAAAGAGAAGAAGCAAAGCAAGAGTAGCGTAAAAAAATAAATAAGTAAAATTGAAATAGGCCAGAAGACTGTCAGTGAGCTTTACTTACCTGTTAACGTTCTGTTTCTTCCCCTACTTTACTTTTGTGAGTGGAGAATTATTAGGAACTTGACCCAAGTGGATATGGATGAATATTTTGATTTTTGGGGGAGTTTTTCTGTATTGCTCTTACTTAGATCTTCCTCTCAGTGCCTATGTTACTTTGTTCAAATGTTTCGAATAGTCGTGTGACACTCAGTGTGAGGAGCTGCGTGACAGTGCCTTAGCTTTGAGCATCTGACTCTTGAATGTCAATTTGAAACCATCGTACCATAAAACGTGGTCCTTAGTTCGCTCCATGTTGTCTGTGCTTGCTGGGCATCTGGACACCATCTTTGGCCTCGTGGAGGGCAGTCTCCTGGGGAGACGGACCCACAAACGAATATGATAATCCAGGGAGTTTTTTTCCTGAGAAATTTAAGGATGATTTCGTAGAGGAAGAGCCATCTGGCCTGGATCTTGAAGGATAAGTAAGAGTTTGCGCCACGGAGAAGGGGCAGGGCTACCATGTGCAAATCAGCAGAGTCACGGGAATGATCCAGAAATCAGTGTGACTAGAGGGTAGGGGTCCTGGGGTGAAATGAAGGAGCTGAAGCGGAAGGGACAGTCGAGGCTGACTCGCTGGCCCTGACTGTGTCCCTATGGATCTCAGATTTGATCTTCCATGCAGTGGAGAGCCAGTGAGGGTTTCCAGAAGGATGGTGATGTGTGTGTGTGTGTGTGTGTTGGTGGGGAGGGGAAGATGTGGGCAGGTGTCTATATTGGGACAGACCTAGGCACCTGCTGCGTACGCCTGCCCCGTCTTCCCACTGAGGTGGAACAACTGCAGAAGGCACTTCAGAGGGAGAATCAGTGACGTCCGCAGGGGCTGAGGAATGTGGGTGTGATCCGCCCATCACTGAATACTCAGGGCTTAGCATGGGACAAGCACAGTAGATAGGTGCCCAGTGAATGTCGGCCGAGTGATTGAATGCGTGACAGCGGTCTGTTCGGACCTATGAAGCAGTACCAGCGGCATTGAAGGGACACCCAGCTGTACTTGGGATAAAACAGGTGTTCACAGGGCGCCTGCTCTGTGCCAGACACTTTCTAAATGTCCTGTCTCCATTAACACATTTATTTCTTATGACAGTCAGGGCGGGTGGATGCGGTTTTATCCTTGTCTCGCAGATGGAGCTTGGAGAGGTGACTAATTACACCTGCTTTGGTGACAGAGTTGGGATTTGAACCCAGGCACCCACAGAGCGCTTTGTCACCTCCCTTCCCCTGGAGTTTCCAGAAAGCCGCTTCTATCAAGGCCTCAGAAATGATGACTCGGGGCAAACGTAACCAGGGGCAGGATGCAGAGAAGCCTGTTTAGGAAACCATTTATCTCCCGTAGACGTACCGTCTGCGTTGACCTTAGTGAAATAACAGTGCAATAATAACAGTGCTACAGTCTTTTCCCTGGCATGAGGAACCACTTTTGTCATGAAAATGGAATTTCTCTGGGAAATCGTCCTAGAAAGAGATAGGCGGCTGAAATGAAATAACAAAAAAATATGAAATAGTATCAAGTTGTTTTCTGTGTGTTTTCCCTTCTCCCCTTGCCTCCCCAGTCGGGTCATTTACTTTGTGCACTGAAATCTGCAGCCTGGGCTCCTCGGTCCCAAAGCAAGAGAGGGGTGTGTCCACCCAGAGTGGCCTGCGACACACCTGGCTGAAGGGGGAGAGGGGGTCCATGAGGGTCAGCATTGCTTTCGGGGTGGAAGCCTGTGGTTTTCTGGAATGAAGAGTGGTGAGTGTGGTTTCCCCGGTGGCCCACGGGCTGGAATCTGAGCTCGGCGGTGTTCAGGTGTGTGTGTCCTGGATCAGTACAGCCCCCACCGAAGCTGTGTTTTCAGGCCGTAGGTCAGAATTGTCTAAAATAATCTCTTGTCATAACAACGGAGGCGGCAGCTAGATTACATCTCAGAGTTCCTTCGCGCATGCACCCCAGAGGACTCCGATTTTCCTCTCCTTGTGGGAAAGGATTCTATCTTTATACGGATCCTAACCAGGGGTTCGTCTTGCTCTCCCACCCTCATAAATGGTGACACGCAGTGGTGGCCAGAGCAGCGTGGAGAGAGTGTGGCCTGGAAACCCAGCCAAGTTCTCCTGGCTCCGATTTTATACACATTTGCTCAATAGAATGCAAATGATTTCATGGTAACGGGGACCCAGGGACAAGTGCTCATCTGCGTTCAGCCCTCTCCCTGGGCTTTTAACAGCGGCCACTCTAGAGACAAGGACAGATCTGCGTGGGGCCAGTTAAAGACGCTTTGGGAAGGAATGGCTCGCAGCATCACAGAGACCTCGCCTGGCGTTCCAGCGGCCCTCTGGCAGCCCGAGGACCAAGACTTCCGTGTTTTGAGAACAGGAAAACGTCAACGTGGACGAACGCCTTTAAAGCCCTTTCTTCCTCTTCTCGTCCCAAGGATGTCCCATGATCACAGCATCCATCCTAACACTTAAGCATCCCACACAGTGACCGGGCATTTGCTCACCACAAGGCAGGGTCCTAGGCGTTGATTAAAGGCTCATGTGCGCCATCAAAGTGTAGAACCCAAATGCCGTGTCTAAAATCTAGTCCTGCACCATTCAGTGTGGTCGAGGGCATGTGGAATAGGCCTCGTCTGAAATGAGATGTGGTTTGAGTGTAAGTACGTACCAAGTTTCAAAGACTTAGTATGAAAAGATGAATGCAAGCTCTTCATTAGTCATTTTCCTGCTAATTGCATGTTGGAATGATATTTTGGATATATTGGTTGGAATGAAGTGTATTCAGCGTGGCTACTGGAAAATTGAAGATGACACACACTCTGTTTTTATTGGACACACTGGTCTAGACTGATGACCTTTTATTACACAGTGTGGTCACCTTTTTATTCTCCCGTGTGGACAATATTGTAGAGGAGAGAAGAAAGACCTTTTATTTTCCCACGGATGGGGTACAGTGTAGACAGTTTTGTGGCACATTGTGAAACTTCACAAAGTGTGTTCACGCCAAGGTTTTAGTTAATCCCAGTCTTAGTGCACTGAGGTAGGGAGGGAAGGCCTGGCCAACACTTTTATAGGTATTTTTCAAGTATAATTTCTATCCCAGGCTAATGCCTGTAAGAAATAAACTCAAAATTAGCCATGGAAATATTGACTTGTGTTTCTATACCAAAGATAATAGACTGGGGTCCTATTTAGTAGCAAATATGTTCATGTCTGTGTATGTAGATGGACACAGGCATGTCCTGTGGCCAAATATGAAGCCGTCATGAAAGGTTGTGGCTGATGTGCACTGGAAAAGTTTGACTCAGGTTGAATTTTTGGATCTGTCAGGTCAAAGGCAGGGGAGGGTTAGGGCATATTGTCATGACAAGAGGATCTTTCCTTCGTTTGGAAGTCAGCTATCGTCATGTCCAATTCCTGACAGCTCAAAGCAAGGTTGATTGATCTCAACCTGTCAGAAAGGCTCGAGGTTGAGTTTGGCCATCCAGGGGATGGAAGGACAGACATCCAGGGGGTGGAAGGACAAAGCAGAACCCTGGACTAAAGAGACAAGGGATCAGATCCAGGAATTTTGCTCCCAACGCTTCTGACAGCAGATGCGTGAGGTTTTCTCACACCAACAAGCAGTTCTGCCAATCCCTGGACATCAGTTGGGTGTCCTATCCTTGAATCAATGTGGATACTAACTACCTGGAGTTAGCATCAGATCCCACAAATTAAGTGGCTCAGTTGCACAAGACTGCCCCCACTTTAGAGACCACTCAAAAGTCTCAGCCACCCACAGGCTCCTATAACCCCTTCCTCATGCTTGATAATTTGTTAGCACAGCTCACAGGACTCAAGAAGATTGCCTGGGAGTTCTCTTCATGGCTCAGTGGTGAATTAACACGACTAGGATCCAAAAGGATGGAGGTTCGATACCTCAGTGGGTTAAGGATTGTGTGGCAGATGCAGCTCAGATCTGATGTTGCTGTGGCTGTGTGGTGTAGGCCAGCAGCTATAGCTCCAATTCAACCCCAGCCTGGGAACTTCCATATGCTGTGGATGCAGTCCTAAAAAGCAAAAAAAAAAAAGAAAAGAAAAGATTACTAACTCAAGAACAGCCAAATGGAAGAGACACACAGGGGAAGAGGCGTGTTCCTTCCATGCCCTCGCTAACTGTTCCCCCTGCCAGCACCTCAATACTTTCACCAACCTGGATGCCCCACAGTTTAGGGGTTTTAATGGAGGTTTCATTATGTAGACAGAGTTGATGTAATCATTGGCTGTTGTAGGAACTCAGTCTCCAGCTCCTCCCCTCTGATCAGTTGCAACCCCCTGATGGTGCCTCGGCCTTTCTGGTGACCAGCCTCCATCCTGAAGTGACCTAGGGGCCCCCAGCCCCCCAGTCATCTCATTAGCACACAAAAAACGCTCATCACTGCAGGTCTCAAGGGTCTTCTTGGAAGTCCATGTTTCAGGAACTGGGAACTGTTACGATAGACGCGCCCCTTGCCCCATCATTCGGGAAGTGACAAGGATTTCAGGAGCTCTACTCCTTATTATGCCACAATGTCCCACACTCAATACCAACACAGAATGGAGAGTGCACTTCTAGAGCAAAGAGAGAAGCTGTCAAGGCCAGGACCAGGAGGTGAGTGTGGCTGGTGAGACGAACACAGCTCTGAGGGCACTAGAGCCAAGGGCCTTGGGTTGTATCCTCTTGGTTCTCCCAGGAACCTACCATTTGGGCAAGTTGCACACTTATCTGAGCTTCAGTTTCTTCACCTGCAAACCAGGGAGTTGGGTTAAAGGGTCTGTCCCTAAAATTTTGTGATTCTGTGAGTTTTGAAGACTGGAGAATCGGCAGGAATAATACATTAAGAAGGTATCCATGGTAACTTCTTACTGCTGTTCTCCTTTTGTCTAATATACTTGGGGGCACTGAGATCCGTGGTAAATACGGTCATTATTCTGGACCATTCATTTGACCCTGAATAAGACAGGTGTTGAAGCCGGGATTACCTTACAGCTGTGGCCAGTACACACGTGTTGTAGTGTAATATCTGAAAACATGTATACTAATTTCTTTCTTGGCTTTCCCTCTTTTCCTCATCTGTATGCCTTCTGTGATTTATGATTATTTATTTTGTATCTTGAGAGTTTAAAATTACAGAGGTAGCAGTTTCTCCACGTGGATCATAGGCTTTAGTAAGTTCGCACTGTTCTTTGTCTACAACTGTTTTCTCTACCCTCTCCTTCCTACGGATTAAAAAGCTTCTGGGCCATAGATGAGCACCATAGGGTTTTAACTACCTTTTTAAGATTTTTAAATAAGGACTTGCAAGATTTGTTATGAAACCAGGAGTTCTCATTGTGGCACAGCAGAAACAAATCTCACTAGGAACCATGAGGTTGCAGGTTTGATCCCTGGCCTCGTTCAGTGGGTTAAGAATCTGGCATTGCCATGAGTTGTGGTATAGGTCACAGACACGGCTTGGATCTGGCATTGCTGTGATTGTGGTGTAGGCCGGCGGCTACAGCTCTGATTAGACCCCTAGCTTGGGAACTTCCATATGCGTGGGCGTGGCCCTAAAAAGAAAAAAAAAAGATTTGTTATAAAACCAAAGTAATTAAGACAATGTGTTATTGGTATAAGGGCAGACACATAGATCAATAAAAAAGAACAGAATCCAGAAATAGGCCCATGCATATACAGGGACTTGATTTTTTGGAATGGTACCAATGAAATTCAGTGGGGAAATGAAAGCCTTCTCAATAATTTGTTCTAGAGTGTCCAGACATCTATACAAGGGGATAAAAGTGAAACTTGAACTCTACTTCACTCTATCTATATAATTAATTTGAAGTGGATTCTAGACCATTATATGTGAAAATTTAAACTATGAAGTTTAAGAAAATACAGGAGAATGTTTTTATGATCTTGGGTTAGGCAAAGATTTCTTAGACAAGACACAAAAGGCCCTAAGAGTAAAAGGGAAAATAATGAATGAGAACTTCATCACATTTGAAGTACAAGTTGTTTTAAAGTGGCCCTGACAGCCGATTTCAGTTTTTGACTATCTTTTCTTTTTCGTTTTCTTTCTTTCTTTCTTGATTCTGCCTGAGACATGTGGAAGTTCCCGGGCCAGGGATTGAACCCCCACCATAGCAGTGACTTGAGCCACTGCAGTGACAACGCTAGATCCTTTCCCTGATGTACCACAGGAGAACTCCTACCTCTTCTTTTAAAGATGATATTTTAATGGCTTTTAATAAGCACGGGAGACAAAGGCCTTGGTTCTTAGATAGCTTTGTGTCTTGTGGAGAATCATTCCAGGAGCACATGCCTCTATGGAGGGTCCCAGCCACCTCGCCTGTCTCTTTCTTCTCTGCTCAGCACCAAGAAGCCTGGCATCCTTTCTGCTGGAATGAAAAGATTGGCAGAGCCACCCTAGACGACAGCCCTGCAAAACTCCGTGGCAGAAGGTTTGGTCTACATACCAAGGCAGCCAGAGTATTAATTGCATTCTCCGTGATCACAAAAAAGGCGCTGAATTATTCTCTTCGTGTTTTAAGAATGACAGGCTTTTGCTCTGCCAGCTCTAAGCATAGTGCTATCACATGGAAAGGAGATGCTAGATGTGACTTAAAAAAAAAAAAGTGTAGATGTGACGATCACTGGTAGGCAGGCAGCTTGTTCTTAAAAAAGATCTGAAGTTGAACTGTTTCATAATCGGTACCTGTAAAAAGGTTAGGAGCCTGGTGAGGAAGCGTTTCCATAAATTGACATGACCTATGAAAGCGTTTTCCATTTGAAATCTTACTTTAAAATTTGCAATGGGACTTTTCAAGTTGCCTTGCTTTTATTAAGTCCCATATTCCTTCATATTTGTGTGCGGACTAGAGGAGAGGTGGTCCAGGTGATTTCTGTCCTTATCTTCCCCCAGGCTCTGTACAAACACATTCATGAATGTTCCGAATATCCAGGCCCTACAGACACATCGTGCCCTCACCTGCTGTCGCTGCTTGGACGGGTTGTTCCCCCTTCCAAGAGCATCCCCGCCTTCAGAGTCCATGCTCACACTCGCCCCGCCCTGCACAGGCACGTTTTCTTCGTGGTCACTCTCATTTCTGAACCTGCCAAGGCTATTTCATAGAGAGCTGTTTGTGATGATTGAACTTGGTTGGGGGGAGAGTAGAGAAAGCAGGTGTCAGCCTGTGTCGTGGGGATTTTCCTATGCTGAAAATTGTTATTCTGTGCGGCACCCCACCCTCCCCTCTCAAGCCCCAAAAAAAGAGAAGTACGAAGCCTGCTGATGTTCAGTGCTTGAGTATGTTTTGCCTTAAAATGTTCAGTAGATCAGAGAACATTTCATTCTGGGCAGTGCAGTCCGGAGAAGTATTTTGATTTCCTGTGATTAAACCTCATCTTCCCTCCCTTTTCATCCCAGTGGCTGGAGTAAGGTCTGGCAGGGCGGGGTTGGGGGCGGGGGGAGGCGGGCAGCAACTGATGGCCCGGCTTGGCTCTAATGGGTAGAGGGCTGGGTCCGGCCAGGGGCTGGGGCCATCGGGTATGTACGTCACGTGTTCACAGGAGGCTTGGAGCAGAGCGTGACTCTTCCAAACTTCCCCATCAGAGTGTACACCCACCCAAAGGGAGACTCGAGTGAGAGCCATTGTTGACATTGCTTGTCACCTGCAACAGGAGGGAGATGCCCAGGGCAAGCGGGTCTTCTGTCTGCAGGCTGTTTGCCTGCTACAGGCGGTGCAGCTTGCTTTTCTCTTCTAGAGTGAGCTGTTGAGTGCCTCACTCAGTAGAACCTTCTGCAGCAAAAGCCTTTACTGACAGCCCCTCCCCCCACCAACACACACCTATTTCACTCAGTCACAGAGGACTTTTAAGCCAGTCTTCAGTGGCGTATGTCGTGGCTGAGGAACCATTCATTCACTAGGGAAAATGGTCCTGTCTTTGCCTTCTTTCAAAGACCATTCCATCTGCTGCCCATTTACAGAGCACCTACTGTAAGCACCGGACACACCTCAATCCTTCTCCTTCTGCGTGTGAGCCCTTTATTATCTCTTTATTATCAGACTGCCACCCCCAGCCTAGAATTGAACGTGGTAAGTGAAATATAGAAAATGCAGTTAAAAAAGTGCAGGTTACTTGTAAAATGCATTGCTCAGTCTAGAAGGAACGCCTTTCTCAAATTGTATGTTTTGTTCCAGTCTTCATCTTAATCTTTTAAATTGCCATCCTTTCATATCTAGGATGACTATAAAATTTATTGTCCAAGCTGGGATGCTTGTGAGAGTGAAAAAAGGTATTAGGAGTTACGACAAACTGGGATGGTCCCAGGCAAATTGGCACCTGTAGTCATATCACTGGGCATATCCACCTTTTTTAAGGTTTGGACATGATTTGGGGGGAGGGGGGTTGTGCTGAGTCCTTCCAACATTTTTCTGAAAACCAAATAAACCCTTTTGTAGGTTTCTGTATCTGGTTAAATCACCCCCAGGATTTATTCACAAGAACTACCATCGTGGATCTGCTACGTCTTTTATTAGGTCTCGTCCGGACACTCCATTGCCACCCTCAGGATGTAACCACCTCGCATTTGCCCACTTCATCACTCTCCTCTGAGCTCAGCACTGCTCTAAAGGGGCTTCCAGCCTTCTTGGACTGTAACTGGACTTCCTTCCCATGGGATTCTTCTCTTATACAAATTCGCTTCTTTGTTTAGGAGTCTCAGAATAGGAGGCAGAGACTTAAGCCTGACTCTGTGTCTAACTATTTCAGTAAGATTGTCTTCCATCTTTCTGGTGTGAGAAAGGAATGCACCTAAGTGGTCCTTTCAGCCATTCTTTTCTATTTTATTTTATTATTATTATTATCGTTATTATTATTTTGCTTTTGAGGGCTACACACATGGCATATGGAAGTTCTCAGACTAAGGATTGAATCGGAGCTGCAGCTGCTGGCCTATGCCACAGCCACAGCAGCCAGATCTGAGCTGCCTCCATGACCTACACCACATCTCACGGCAACACCGGATGCGAGATCCAACCCACTGAGCGAGCCCGGGGATTGAACCTGCATCCTCATGATTACTGGTCAGGTTCTTAACCCACTGAGCCACAGCAGAAACTCCAGTTCTTTTCTTTTTTATTGAGGGAAAGCAAAAGAGTGCACCCAGCCTTGTTAGTGTGACAAAAAGTGTTCCAAATATACTAAGTAGTTCTGAGGCTATTTGCTCACCTTTGTGCTATTGAATATGCCCTTTTACAGGTTGGGATAGGAATTCCTTGGTTTAAATTGCAAACTCCAAGAGGATGGGAGCTCTGTTTGTTTCACTTTCTGCAAATGATGCCCAGAGCAGAACTGTGAATCCACTGACACTTGATGAGTGTTGCTTTCCTGTGCTAAGTTTGATCTGTTGAAGAGCATCAGGCCATATGTGACAGTGACTGCCCTAAACTAGGTAATGTTCCCATCAAAACTGTTTTGTGAGTCTTTGATAAGAAGAGGGATGACTTTTTGAAAAAGGTAGAATTTTTTTGTAACTACGAACTTCCATCTGTCCAGTCAAAATAATAATACAATTGGGGAACAATTTAGAGATTCTTTCAACAAATAAAGAAGAATGGAAACCAAGCAAATGTGCCTGAAGAATTTGGTACTGGAAGAAAATCAGGAGTTCCCTTCGTGGCTCAGTGATTAATGAATCCAACTAGGAACCATGAGGTTGTGGGTTTGATCCCTGGCATCGCTCAGTGGGTTAAGGATCCGGCGTTGCCATGAGCTGTGGTATAGGTTGCAGACATGGCTTGGATCCTGCGTTGCTGTGGCTGTGGTGAAGGCTGGCGGCTACAGCTCCTGTTAGACCCCTAGCCTGGGAACCTCCATATGCCGCGGGTGCGGCCCTAGAAAAGGCAAAAAGACAAAAAAAAAAAAAAGCTTCATCTTACTAAGCAACTCCTGTGAAAAGCTTACCCATTTTTGCTTTTTTTGCACTTTTCAATGTGCAGCTCAGTTAGGCCACAGGAAAAGGATGGTGTACCTTCAAAGAGCCAGTTGAGTTGGCCGGGTTCTTTGTATTCGTGGAAAACAGCTGTGGGTGCAGAGGGTGAAAGTCAGGCTTTTGTTCCAGGCAAAGGTGGGAAGGTTCAGTCTTGAGACGTCTTGTTCTTCTGTGGAGGAGGAGTTGGCAGATGTTGAGCTGCTTTATCAACATCTTCGAGGCGTTTGAAATGTGTTGATAATGACCTGGGAAAGAGACACTGGCGGGATGACAGTGGGAGTAGGAAAGAAACATTCGTCCTACACAGTACTCGCCTCTTCTCTTGTTTTTGTGTCGGTGCCCCTGCAGATTAAATGAATTAGGTTATTTGTTTCCATTGCCTTTGACCAAACAGAAGTACTGGTATAAGCCCTTCACTATTTTTTTTCCTGCTGATTGAAGCATGAATTCAGTCTGTGAAAGGAGAGCTGTCCAAAGTGGCGGGTTCCGCTTCCCTTCTTCTCTCGTGCTCTCTCCTGTGTGAAATGCCAGCAGCAATTATGTGCCTTATGAGTGAGGGGTTGAGGTGTTTTCCTTATTTCAAGTTAAAAACAAGTTTTAGGTATTCTCTTTTGCTTCGAAAACGTGTTCCGGGGGGAAACGTTGAGTTAATTGCTTGGAAGGTCCTTTGACACTGCTTACCTGGCACAGCTCTCTCTGTCGCTCTGTCTCTGTCCCTCTTTTCTTGCCTCACTTGTGAGTGACCTCCATCCCGGCGGCTTGAATCTCACTCATATTGAGCCACATCTCAGATGGGTATTTCCACCAACTCCAGTTCTTCTTATATACTATTTCCTGATGAACCTTCCCACCCGGATTTCCTGTTGGTGGCTCACATTTTACATATAATCAAAATATTTAATTCAGGACTAAATGCATCGTTATTCCTCCAATGCTTTCTTGGGCTCTATGATTTTTCTTCATGTGGCCACTATTTTCCTGGTCACCCAGGCTCAAAACGGAGGCTGTGTCTTCCCAGCTACTTCTGCTCACTCATGCCGAAGTTCCTCCTTTCCCTCTTCATTTTGCACCCCTGACGCTTGCCTAGGCCATTTTCTTAACCCACTCCACGTTCTCCTCACTCCAGTTTATCTTATGCTTTGTAACAGATTTGATTAAAATTCTTACCTGATGAAAAAAGGCTCCTCCTCTCCTACAAGACAAAGGAGCCTGCTCTGTAAGATCCTAAGTGAATTTTCAGTCCCTGCTACTCTTGGACAGGGACTGCTGCTCCTTCAACCCATCCTGTCTTCTCTGCTCTGGGCATCATTTTTTCCTACTATTTTTACATTCCAGAAGGCTCTGCTTCCATCCAAGTTTTCCAAAATTCTCCATCTCTTAAGGCTCAGACCTCCCAGAGGAAGACGTCCCTGCTGTTTGAAGTGACCCCTCTGACTTCTGCATCTCTGCCCCCATCCAGCCCTTGTTGTGATTCTCTTCAAAGCTTCATGACATGCTTTCTGACATGACTTTGACATAAAATGTTTGCTATCCTTTTCTTTTTCCCTTGCCAAGGTTCTAAATCTGTTGCTGTCTTCTGCTTTTCTGTATCTATGACTTTGCCTAAAAAATGGTCTTGCACCTGTTAGTGCTCAATGATACTTGCTGAATGAATGAATGAAGTGTAGTGGCTTTGCCATCTCTTATTTAAACCTGTTTACCTTTCTCCTTGCTTCGTTCACCCTCTTTTTTTCTTTTTTCTTTTTGTCTTTTCAGGACTGTAGCTGAGGCAGATAGAAATTTCCAGGCTAGGGGTCGAATCAGAGCTGCCGCTACTGCCCTATGCCATAGCTACAGGAACGCCAGATCCAACCCATGTCTGTGACCTACAACGCAGCTCACTGCAATGCTGGATCCTTAACCCACTGAGCAGGGCCAAGGATTGAACCCATGTCATCATGGATACTAGTTGGTTTGCTTATTGCTGAGCCACAACGGGAACTCTGCTTCATTCATTCTTCCAACCAAAATAAATTAAGAACCAGTTCCAGTGCTAAGCGTATCAATACATCAGTGAGCAAAACAAAATTCTTGCCCAGAAGGTGCAGCTTCTTCGGAAAGCAAACCATCCTTGCATTCATCCTCCTTAGCTCTTGAAGAAACAGGAAGCAGTCATTTTAAATGTGATTAACTTTACATTGTGTTGTTCTATGATTAAACTTGGCTTCCACGAACACTGTGCCTTTTTGGTAGTTAGCTACTTTTGAGGATCTGTTTTTTTAAAATTGGTTCCACAGCCCAGTGGCTATCAGATGCTGAAAACTCTACTTCTTTGCCCTACCTGACAGTGAAATCGAGTCATTTTGAAAACTGCTGTGAAATAGTGACAAAGGTCTCCTAGATTTCAGTCCTGTCTGCAGCACTGAAACACTTGCTAGCTGCTGCTGCTTTACTAGCAATAGACCAATGCTCATCTTCCTTTTTTTTTGCTGCATGTTATAAAACAAAAGCAAAAGTAAAATAGCAGTGAATTACATCCTGGCATCAATACAATGAAAAACAACCATTTTTCAAAGTTGAATCTCTATGTTATGGATAAGGAAGAGAAAAATTGTTGTTGTGGGTATATGAAAATATGGTCGTCTTAGTGGCAAAGGTATTAATGAAGAGTGTGCCTAAAACCTTATTTGGACGAGGACAGCTCTCTACTTGTGATTTTGAATAACTGTCGATCAACTCACCCACAGACTCTGAATAATCTAACGGGCTGTTTTCATGTAGGACTTTATAGTCATGAGTTCTTTTTTCTTGTAACTGCAGTGAGATGGTGTTTGTGGAGAGAGATTGCTTTCAATGCCAAACCCAACAGTTTTGTTTTCAAATTCCTGAAAACTAAAAAAAGAAGTCTTGGTGACATCAATGTTCCAAATTCAAAATATCCAAAAGTGGACTTGTGGACTTCCTCCTTGAACCCACTGTTCTGTTCTGTGTCTGTTCTGTCTGGTTGATGATATCGCCATCCACGCAGACAAGGCCCAGTCCTTTAAATCACTTTCAGCTCAGTTTTCTCATTTGTGAGACAGAGCCTTTCCTGGAGGTAGATCTTAAGATCCTTTATAGCTCTGAAACTCTGTACACCTATACCGTGTGGTTCCTTCTTCACACACCTGTCCTACACATGTGAACCCCACCAATGAAATCTCTCTCACCAAGTTTCCCCCCTCCTCTTTTTTCCCTTCTCTTTTTTTTAATCCTGCTGCTACTGTAACTCAACTCATTACTTCTTTTTTTTCATATTTTAAAGTTTTATTGAAGTATAGTTGGTTTACAGTATTGTGATCATTTCTGCTGTATGATAAAGGGATTCAGTGATATCCATTCTCTTTCTGATTCTTTTCCCACATAGATTATCACAGAATATTGGGTAGGGGAGTTCCCGTTGTGGCGCAGTGGTTGACCAATCCGACTAGGAACCATGAGGTTGCGGGTTCGATCCCTGGCCTTGCTCAGTGGGTTAAGGATCCGGAGTTGCCGTGAGCTGTGGTGTAGGTTGCAGACGCGGCTCGGATCCTGCGTTGCTGTGGCTGTGGTGTAGGCCAGTGGCTACAGCTCTGATTAGACCCCTAGCCTGGGAACCTCCACATGCCGCGGGTGCGGCCCTAAAAAAAATGACAAAAGGCAAAAAAAAAAAAAAGAATATTGGGTAGGGAGTTCCCTGTATCGCAGGTCCCTGTTGGCCAGTCATTCCATATGCCAACCACAGTATACATATGCCAACTCCCAACCTCCAGTCCTCCTCCCGCCCCCGCACCTATCCTCTTTGGTAACCTTAAGTTTGTCTTCAAAGTCTCAACTTCTCATGATTTCTTGGCTATCCCGAAATCTCTCCGCTGGTCTCCCTGTCATTTTTTTTTTAATTAATTTTATATTGATGTACAGTAAAATTCAATTTATGTACACTTTGGTGAATGTTGACAGATGGAGTCAGAGCCACCACCATAATCACGATACAGAACAGTTCCCTAATCCAACCCCCCAAATATTCTCTCCTGCTGACACCTGTAGTCGAACCCTCCCCCAGACTTAGCCCCAGGCAACCACTGCCTCTTCTCCATCCCTTTTCCGATATGTTGTATAAATTGGTCTTCTTCTCTTTGAGCACCTACTCCCAGCCCATGCCTTCTCTTTGTCAGTGCCGTTTCTTCCGGAAACACACCTCTGCTCTAGACCTTGAGACATCCTTAATTTTTCTGAGCTTCCGTTTCCTTGGTAGTATGTGACTGGGTGAGAGTATAAAATGATAACCCTGAAGAATTCTGATACTTTCTGCCAAGGCTGGCTCTTGAAGAAGACTCCTTGTCTTGCTGATTTGAGTAACTGAGGTGGAGGCCGGAAAAGCAGTAAGTTGCTCCCGAGGAAGAAGTGATGCCCTGGAGCTCGCGGGGTAGAAGAAAGAGAGGGGCTGATGGGGGCGCTGTTGGCAGGGGAAGTTCCCGGTGAGTGTCGCGCTGGAGTGAGCGGGCTCTTTCCCAGTGCCCGCTGGAGGCCTGTGTTAGAGACCTCCATTCCTTCAAGTCCCGCAGCGCGTCTTCGTATTGAGTAGGGGGTCGGGAGACCCAGATCTACAATGGGAACAGTACCGTCTACACTGCCAAGGCAATGGAAGGTGTCACGAGGGGGTGCGCTGGAGCTGGGCCTGGCAGAGTCTGGATGCAAGGAGGACGCTGACCCATCATCCTGTGCCATCTCCAGCCTCTCCTTTTTTTTCCTACCAAATTGCCCCCAAGCCTAACTCTTTAGCTTGATCTACGAGGGGCCTCCTGGGCTGGCCTTGCAGGCACCAGGTCTCCTGCCAGCTCACCTCTCCCTCCTCTGCTTCCTGCCTGCTCCCCACCCCCCGCCTTGTGTCCTCTCGTGCTCCGACTGCGTCCAAGTCCACTTTCTTGAATCCCCTCTCCCCTTCAATCCGAATTGTTTTCTCCTTTGTCTACAGTCTCTCTCTGTTTATATAAAGTACATAAGTTTCCTATCATAATTATTCGTCTTTGACTCTCTCCTCCCCCTTGAGCTGTATAAAAGGTTTTCCATTCATAGTTGATAACGTGAAATTAATTCCTAAATTATCACAGGAACTTTGAGACTAGTGGAAGGAAGGCAAGGCATTCCCCCACGTCATGCTCCTATTTCTTATGTACAAGTAGCGGGCCTGCGATGGGGCAGGCTGTTCTCTTACAGATTCCCGGCAGTTGTGACTACATCAGGCGGTCCGTTTTCAAGCAGCTGTTTCATATGGTCAGAGCACCTTAGGTGACCCTTTTATGTGCACAAGAGTAGAACACAGTCAGGTGGATCCAGAGAGTAAGTGCCAGGCAGGCTGCTGCTGCAGAAAGTTTGGGAACATGGCCCTCTTACGGCTGCACCCCCCCCCTTTCCCATTCCCATTGATTCATTGGTGTGCTGTCAAGTTTAAGTTGCCAGCGGAAGGCAGGGAACACAGAGACATGCTTGCTAAGTAAGGTGAGTGGATGACCTTCCAGCATCTTCCACGTGCATCCTGAGTTGCAGGCACGTACTCCCGCCCTCCGTGTAAACTGGTACCTCCTTCACATCGGCTGCCTCGCCAGACAGGATGAGGCTGACTGTGAAACCCAAGCTCAGGGTCCTGTTTCTGGGTTAGAGCCGAAGCACATGGCTGACATATGTTCAATCTGTGGCCCACACCAGCCTCTAGAATGCTTCTCCCATCCAGGGCCTCACTAGCCATTACCCTCCTGTGTTTGCATCTGTTCCCTTTCCCAAGACTGCGGGCAGGATGCATCCTTGGGGACATGTCAGGGGAGTCGCAAGGGGCCTCTTCCCCTACCCCTGGGGCCCGGTTCCAGAGGTCATCTGGAGAGAAGGCAGCAAGGACAGAGTGCCCCCCTCCCCCAGCCCATCTCCAGGGCCATGGTCGCCAGCAGCGAACAACCCTCCTTCCTTGTCAGGGGAGCTGAGCACAGGCGGGTCTTGGATGAGTGAGAAGTTCCCCCGAGGATCTTTATTTTTCCATTAAGAAAATCAAATCCCTGTTCCAGCTTCCTGCCCCCCAGAGCTGCACGTAGGCCCGTCCGGTCCCTGGGGTGGTATAGCTGCAGGTTAGCCGGCCGTGGTGGGTCCTGAAAGGCAGCCGGGGTGGGACGAGACCCTGCGCCTTGGAGATGCTCTGCTGCCAGAAACACCTTTCCCTTTTTTTCCTGGCGTCTACACTCGCTGGAATGGAGCCTGATAGGAGCTGACCCTGTCTCCTTGCAGGATTCTCATGGGCTCGTGGTCTGGAGCCAGAGCTCTATAAGCCTGACTTGAGCTTGGGGGGTGGGGGAGGTCAGGGGATAGTTTTGAGGAAAAACCCACATGTCTCCCCTTCTCAACGCAGGATACACTGCAACCAAATGTTTAATCACGGTGCCCCTGGTGCCGTTTCACAGTAAGATGCTCAAACAGCTGGGGCAGCAGAGTTCCCTGCTCTGCAAGGTTATGCCCTTGAATCATGGATTTGAATCTGCCTCTTTTGGATTCGAAATTTCAAAAGAGTGAAATTCATTTAACTTTCCCTGTTCAGCGCTGGGAGCCCTGCCGTGTAAGCGCTGCAGAGGCTGTGTCTGGTCCAGGCATGTGTGTGTGTGTGTGTGTGTGTGTGTGTGTGTGTGTGTGTGTGTGTTGGGGGTAGGGACGGGCAGGGCCACCCTGGCGAAGACCCCCCCTTATTGTGGATGATCCTTGCGAAAGTTCTGAACACTTTGGGTACAACTCAGATCCTAGGAATGTCCACTTCTGGGGCCCCAAATAGGGGAAGACTGATGGGCACATTTGGGTTCTGGCTGCAGAGCTCTGCAGGCCCCCTCCCAGCCCTGGTTCGGAGGATTCTTGGCCTTCTCAATGGGGAGGAAGCTGGCCGATGATGGAGATCCTTCGCTTCCTAGCAGCACCAGCCCCTCAGCTCAGCCCCGACCTCACTCATCTTCTAGGCTTTTAGGGAGGTCTGCACCCAGAGGGCACCCCCCCTTTGGCCCACATAGCAGCTTATTTTTAAATGGCCTGGGGCATTCTGAGCACGGTTTTTGGTTGCTATAGACTAAATGTTTGTGTCTCCCCCGCCAATTCATATGTTGACCCCTACCCCCCCAGTGTGAGATATTAGGAGGTGGGGCCTTGGGGAAGTGACAGCATTCCTGAAGGAGGAGCCCTCTAGGCTTAGCACCCTTACGAAAGAGAGCCCACAGCCCCGCAGAGCTCCCTTGCCCCTCCCCACATGTGCAGACACAGAAGGCAGCTGTCTCTGCACCAAGAAATAGGCTCTCCCCAGATGCTGAATTTGCTGGCTCCTTGATCTCGGACTTCCCGGCCTGCAGAACTGTGAGAAATAAAGTCCTCTTGTTTATAAAGCACCCAGTCCATGGTATTCTGTAATAGCAGCCCCGACAGACTGAGACACAGGGGTTCTCAGCCCTGGCTGCACGTTAAAAATCACCCAGGGAACATTTAAAATTCCATCGTCTGGGGCCACTTCTCAGACGGGTTTAATCAGAATGTGGGGTGGGGGTGGGGGTGAGAGAGGGGACTGGAGGGTGGGACCCAGGAGTCAGCGCGTTTTAACACCCCTCAGATGCTCCCCCAGGCAAGGCTGAACCCTCACATTCCTCAGAGCACTCAGTGGGCGTCCATACCCTCTTGGTTGACCTGCTGTAGTTACGGTGACAAGAGCTGGGTTCTGGTTGCCCAGGAAAGTAAGGCTTCTTTTCTGTCCCCGCAGTCTGAAGTCAGATTTTCCTCTGGAATAGGAAACAAACTCCAAGTTTATTTTAAACGTACTCTTGCTCTACCTAAAATTAGGAAGTATAAAGGATCCTGTGGGAGCAGTTCATTCTCACGTTTGAATGCGTTCTTATTTCCTCTGAATCAAGCTTTATGATTTCATCCATTACCAAAGGGGCCCCATGACTTCCGGGGACGAGAGTTGAACTGAAAATTCTGGGGCCGTGCATGGGGTGACTGGGAAAGCGATTGAAATGGTTTGGTCACCAGACAGTGAAGGGTGATCTGGCGAGAAGTTGTGTCCCCGTAAATGGCACTCTTTTCTGTCCTGTTTCTAGATGGGGCATACGTGTCTCAGAGGCAGAGGACCGTTCCTGGCTGATTGTGTCCAGTGATTGTTTGTTTAAAACTTTAAAAGAAGAAGAGCAGATACAGTCCATTGGCACTCAATTAACCACGCAAATGTTTTTAGGCTAAGAAAATAAATAACTAAATTGGTGGTTTGTTTTATTACCGAACTGGTCTAGTTGAAGAGGCAGGAAGGAGTCTAGCGCTCAGACTGGAAAAGGTTAAAAAGGATTTTTGTCAAGGAAGGCTGAAAACTCAAAAAGCTCTACTATTGGTTGAATTTCACTGCAATCAGAGAGTGATCCTTTTGATAGCCAGCAACTACAGACCTTTGCCGGTGACGTGGAATGTTTTTAATTCTGAGAGATGGGCTTTTCAGAACTCTGCACGTGGCATTTGTTTTGGCATCTGGCGTTTTTTGGGGGTGCCATATTTATGGCTTTTAGGTCCTGGTGGCAGTAGTTTTCTGCTCCTAATTACCCAAAAGGCAAGAAAAAAATAACTTGAATAGAAAAAGGGAGAGGGAAGATATGTTTTGAAAGTTTCATTAATTGTAAAATGAAGTTAAATGGAGCGTTCAATCAAAGTACTTCTCAGAACCGATGGAGGGTTTCTCAGAAAGAGCCCATTAGAGTCGGATCCTCTAAAGCAGTGGAAATCCCAGGAACAAAAGCCAAATGCCTGGGAATTGAGTTACAGAAGAATTTCTGAATTGGTGCAGCTTGGTAATTTACAAAATAGAATGGAATCACTGACTGTTCTAAAATCTGTTCAGCTAAAATCGAATAATACATTTAGCTTACATGAACCATGCACATTCAACTCTTGCTGTTATTGTATTTTTTTAACTGCCATTTATTAAGCATTTTTCTGTGAGCTAGGGCCTGTGTTTTGACATTCTTGATCTTACTTTTGATGATTACAAAGATTTCAGTGCCTTTCACAGAAGTCATTAGTACATTGTGGAAGGGTCCCAATGCCGACTCTTTGGTGTTTGGAGTAAATAAAATCTGTAATGTTATTCTGTAAAATCTGACATTTCAATTTTTATTTATTTATTTACTTACTTATTTATTGTCTTATTAGGTCCACACCTAAAGCATATGGAAGTTCCCAGGCTAAAGGTTTTAAATCATAGCTACAGCTACCGGCCTAACCATAGCCACAGCAATGCAGGATCATAGCTCAGGGCAATGCTGGATCCTTAACCCACTGAGTGAGGCCAGGGATGGAACGCGCGTCCTCATGGATACTAGGTGGGTTTATTACCGCTGAGCCATGATGGGATCTCCTGAAATATCATTTAGATGTATGTGAAAGCTAACCTTGAAAATAAGATTTCCATTCTATTTATGTGCCTGAAAAATTGGACCTTCATTCAGGAGGAAAACAGGAAAAAAAGGAAATCAAGTCCACTTTCTAGCTTAAACCATGGGGTTAAACTGGGTGTTTGGGCAGATTATTTTAAAGGCCACTCTAGGCTATTGCATGCAAATCTGGACTCTTGATGACTGGAAGCAGTTCTGATAAACTTCCAGGGTTAATTTTGATCCTTGGCCCATGCGAGAAATAGCTGCTGGCTGCATCTCATGGTTCGGAATTGCAGTTTAAAGATGATCAGAACTGCAGATAAACATCATCGAAGGGTGACCAGAAGCTCAAGTTTCTTAATTAGGCATGTCAAGAACTTGGGATAGCAACCCTAACTGAAATGAGTGATAAGTAGGTACTATCAATGCCCTGTCCCTCAGCTATGATCTTGAATCTACCTGATCAGCACTGAGCTCCCATAGCTAATGAAGGCTGCAGTCAAAGTACATATAGACTCTTTAGTAAATCTAATTGCGTTCATTACTGCTATGGACTGATTTTAGTTCCTTTTTTTCTATAAGACATTCCTCTTGCTGTTTATGTTGAGTACTGGATGGAATTAAAAAAACAAAATGAAACTACCAGCAGCCAAACATATAACTGTGAACCCATGTGGATATGTTGTCTTCTCTCTCTTGTGAACATACTAAAATTAACTTCTCTGGCGTGGGTGTGTATCTGACAATAACAATTGCTACCATTTTTATTTTTTTCATTTGCCCAAACAGAACCTCCCAACCCATCAAACCCTAACTTCCATCCTCCTCTCTCCTCCAATCCCTAGTGACCCCATTCTATTTTTTTTTTTTTTGTCTCTTATGAATTGACTGCTCTAGGTCCTGCATGTAAGTGGAATTATATTTGTGACTGGCTTATTTTACTTAGCACATCTTCAAGGTTCATCCAGGCTAGAGCATGTGTCAGAATTTCCTTCCTTTTAAAGGCTGAATAATATCCCATTGTCTATGTAGCCCACATTTGTTTTGGGTACCAGTCAAGTGCTAGATTTGTCAGCGTAGTGCCAACAGTTTTCCTAAATGTTTGTATCGGTTTATGCTCGCACCAGCTGTGTATGAGAGTTTGTCATATTTTGCATACTCTCCAAATTCAGAATTATTAGTCTCTTTATTTTAGCCAGTCTGCTAAAGGTATCACAGTTCTGGCTTTTTTGTTTTTGTTTTTGCTTTTTGCATTTCTCTATCAGATACTGATTACTAATTGCTTTTCATATGTTTCTCTTTTTTATTCATTTTAAAAGTTTTATTGAAATGTAGTTGATTTACAATGTTGTGATAATTTCTGCTGTACAGCAAAACGATTCGGTTTTCATATGTTCCTTGACTCTCCTCTTTGGTGAGTTGCCTATTCAGTTCTCTTGCCCATTTTTCAGCCTTGTTGCCTATCTTTTTCTTGTGGATTTGCAGGCATTCTTTACATCTCCTGGACTAAACTTTTCACTAGTCACGTGGGCTACAAAGGTTTTTCTCCCTCTGTGACTTAGCCTTTTACCCTCTCACAGCATCTTTTGATGTAAAGAAGTCCTTAGGTTTTTTTTTTTTTTTTGAAAGTTCCCAGACTAGGGATCTAATCAGAGCTGCAGCTGCAGGCCTATGCCACAGTCACAGCAACACCAGATCTGAGCCACATCTTTGACCTGCACCGCAGCTTATGGCAACCATGGATCTTGAACCTGCTGAGTGAGGCTAGGGATCGAACCCGCATCCTCAGGGATACTAGTTGGGTTCTTAACCTGCTGAGCCACTACAGGAATTCCAAGAAGCTCTTAGCTTTAATGTAGCCTTACTGATCACTCTTTTCCTTTATGGCGAGTGCTTATTGTGTCCTGCTATCCCAAGGTCAGGAAGATTTCTCTCTACATTAACTCCTAAAAGTTGTATTGCTTTGCCACTCACATTTACCTTTATATCATGCACTTGGAATTGAGTTATGTGAGTGTTTTGAGTTGGGAGGGCAGAGTTTTCCTTTTTTCCCCACATGGTGAGCTAATCAACTCAGCTCCATTTACTGGGAAAAACATTTTTTTTTTCTCATGCTCTGCAGTGTCAGTGAACAATGAAGCATAAAACTGAGTGTTGGGAGTTCCCATTGTGGTGCAGTGGAAACGAATCCAACTAGTATCCATGAGGATGTGGGTTGAATCCCTGGCCTCTCTCAGCGGGTTAAAGATCTGAGGTTGCCATGAGCTGCTGTGTAGGTCGAAGACGTGGCTTGGATCTGGCATTGCTGTGGCTATGGTGTAGGCAGCAGATATAGCTCTGATTTGACCCCTAGCCTGGGAACTTCCATATGCTTCAGGTGCGGCCCTAAAACAAAAGCAAAAACAAAAAAATTGAATGTTGAGCAGTGGTCAATTCTATAGAGGAAAAAGAAGAGTAAAGAGATGGTGGGAGGGAATGAAGGAAGGTCGCCTTGCAGGTGTGTCTAAGAGACACGCCTTCCAGGGAGGCCGAGGTGCAGTTCTCGGGCAGGAGCGGAGCACCTTTGCAGCCTAGCGGAAGGGCTGAGTGAGGGGAGAGGTGGTGAGAAATAGCCCTGGCCAGAGCCAAACCCTGTTTTTCATAGTAGATATTTCATAACACTCCCTTTATTCTCCTGCAATGAAATTTGTGGAAAACAAAACCTACGCGCCCACAGAAACTACAAACCATCAATATAATGCCTTAACCGTACTGTAAAGTAACAAAAGCAGAGTCAGTTATAATAAGTATCTCAACACATCGGCAACAGCGTAGGTGTGACCACATACAAGCTCCAGATGGTGTGGTCACGTGTTTTTGCACACCCTCGTAGGATCCCGGGAAGGTGGCAGCAGTGAAGGCAGGTGGCCGCAGATGTGTTGCATCCTGACATAGTGACAGTCAGTGTCACCCTTGGTGATGTCATGTTTCTGATACGGTGACTACTTCTTAGTCAAGTTCTAAACAAAACAAAGGACATCGTTTCCTGTTGCATTCCTAGAAGTTGGGTGTTCACAAAAATTATGGAGAAAACACTTTGTGCTGACTTGCAAAACGGCAGCACTGGGAACCTCCAGTGGGCGATGGAAAGTCTCAGGGGATGTGGGGTGTTTCTGGGCTGTGTGGGACCATCCCATGAATTTCAGCTCATCCCCTTCTAAGCTAGGATCACAGTTATTGTGTGGATCCGGGAATGGTCCCCACGGATTCCCCTAGCACCCCCAAGGGCGCTTCTGTTCCCACTGGGAACCATGACAGAGCCTGGCAGATCCTGGCGAGGAGGATTTGGGGTTTTGTTCTGTATGGATGGGAAGCCCACGGACAGCTTTGAGCAGGGAAGTGAGGTGAGCTGGGTTTCAAAGGAATCTCCTGACCACATGCACAGTGAAGTGGAGACTGAGGTTTCGGAGTCTCTCAGCAGGAGCCCACCCCACCTCTCTCAGAGCTGCAGGGGGTGAGCTGACCTCGGTCTTCCCCACCCAGAGTGGTCTGCCTGCTTGTCACCCACCACGGGGCCTCTCGAGCATCCCAGAAGAGCTCTGTTGTCCTTGGCAGGGGGATTTCCCCATGGGGGTCCTTTTAGCCCCAAACCCTCCATAAGTACAGGTGCTGGCTGTCACCTCAACAGCTTTCAGCAGCAGCATCCTCCCACACACATCCCTCATCCGTTTTTACTCCCCTTCCTACGGTAAAGATCAGATCCATGTGAAGGGGTTAGAAGTAGCTTTGTACGTGAACTTCACACTGGGGTTATTTTGCCAGGCAGTCTTTCCCTCCCAGCCTGACCCCCTCCGGTGCACATGCACCCCCTTGGCTGGGCTGCCATCTGCTCCAGGGTTTGCTTTGGGCCTGGGAGCGCAGAAGCATTTCCTGTAACTGGAATCCCCCCCGTGCCTGGCCCGCCAGACAATAGATAGATAATTGGGTAAGTCCTACACTGGAAACTGCAAACAATAACAGAGAAAATGACATATAATGCAGGGTGTGCACTTCTCCAAGCGGGGCTGTTTGCATGTGAAACTACTTAAAACTAGTCCTTTATTTCTCAACAACAGTGAAACTCGTTCAGTCTTGAAACCCAGGGTGCTCTCAGAGCACGTTCTGGAGAAGTCAGGGCTGTGCGGTATTTAGCGCCGGAATGGGAGGGCGCGTTCCGAGTTTTCTTCCGCCTTGTGCCCCGATGGGTTTGGGGGTTGTTGGGGAGAAGGGCAAAGGGTAATGCCCCTTGGAACTTGCTGTGTTTGGGTGTAGGTGGCTCAGGGGTGCCAGCACGCGTGTGTGTGTGTGTGTGTGTGTGTGTGTGTGTGTAATAATGAAATCGAACATTATTGAATATGACCTCAGTAACTTAATGGTCCTCAGGTCACCCTAACTTTGGCCATTAAAATTATTTCTTGACTTTTTGATATAAAAGGATATTGGGATAAAAAAATGAATGTGTAGACCATAATAGCTGAATAAAGATTTCCTTGATTTGGGGTTGGCACATGCACACTGTGGTGTATGGAATGACTGGCTAGTGGGGACCTGCCCTCTGGCACAGGGGACTCTATGCAATATTCTGTGATAAGCTCTATGGGGAGAGATACTAAAAAAGAACGGATGTGTATGTGTGTGTAACTGAATCACTCTTGTACAGTGGAAATGATCACATTGTAAATCAACTATATTTCAATCAAACTTTAAAAAATCAAAAAAAAAATACTTCCTTGAGCCCCCACACACAGACTCGTGGGGGCAGAACCTATTTCTGTTTTTGAGTATGGGGGTGAACAAATGTTTGGGTTCTAGAATATAATTATAGCAGGATATGCTCTTTATAGCTTGGGCATAGCTGGGTTTAAAATTTTCTGTTTAGAAAAAAATCAGGCTTTTATTTTAGTTAGGTTGACAAATACCTGGATTCAGCCAAGTGCCTGGAAGTTTCTTCTTTGGGGGAAGGTGGGGCTTGCGGCAGAAATGGCTGCTGGCTCCACACGCAGTGCCTTCACTCATATGTGGCAGATTGAAGAAAGCTTTATTGTTTCAAAAATAAGGGTGGGAAGAATTCGGGTATGGGCCTTTGTGGATACCCGGTGTGAGAAAAATGTTATTTAAAGTACCTTTACAAAAGGTCAAGTCCTAGGGTAGATGGGCCTGATCAACATTTATCATGAAGTCTCAGAAATCAGTGTGTAAAATTGTAGTCAGGAAGAAGTGATCTGAATTTGGCTAAATCAGAAGATAGAACAAATCGTCTTTCCATCTTCCCCAATCTTGCGAGAGATGGGAAATGAAAATCAGAGCCTCAAAAACGGGGACTGAGGGAGTAGACATGAAAATATCTTCCTAGGCAGGTCCTGTTGTGGCTCAGCCATAAGGAACCCAACCAGTATCCATGAGAACTCGGGTTTGAGGACTAGGGTTTGATCCCTGGCCCTGCTCAGTAGGTTAAGGATCTGATGTTGCCGTGAGCCGTGGTATGGGTGACAGAGGGGGCTCCGATCTGGTGTTGCTGTGGCTGTGGTGTAAGCCCCGGCAGCTACAGCTCTGATTCCACTGCTAGCCTGAGAACTTCCATATGCTGCAGGTGCAGCTATTCAGAAAACAAACAAATACAAACAACAACAACAACAAAACACCTTCCTAGATCCCTTCTTGAAAAAGAAAAAAAGTCCAGTTTCCAGAAGTGGGTTTGTCCTCCTCACAAATGTGTTTTCCTTCCTTTTGGAGCCTTATCGTTTTCATCATCCCCGCTCATCCCTTAATCTTCTCGTGACAGATGATCTGAGATGTTTGTGAGACCAAGGAACAGAAAGCATCTTGATTAGGGAGGTCTCTTCTTCCTCTGCTACCGTTGCTGTGGGGTCCAGAAAACGTGTAGATAGAGCCTTAGAAGAGATGAATGAGGTGAAAGGCTTGGGGTGGAGAGTGAGTCAGAGTGAGGGAGTGGCCACAGCCTTTGATCGAAAACCATGGACAGTTAGAGCTGGAAGGAACCTTAGAGTCACCTTGCTCAATCCCTCATTTCGTAGATAAGAAAAATAAGGTCTCAAGAATTAAAGAGCCTGCCAGGGGTTGAGCCAGCTAATTGGTGATTGAGCCAGCAATCTAGGGGCAGATTTTTGATGAGAAACTTTCTCAAGTTCTTCAAATAGGCTCACATACCTGATGCTGAGAGAGTAGAAAGGACGTGAAGGATTTTTTTTTTTTTCTTCTTGCATGGGCTGTTTTAATTCTTTATCACTGTCGATTTATTTTGGTTTGCCTTTGACCTTCACCATTCCAGCTGGGCAGCATAAATTGTGGCTGTTAATTTGCTCTCCTTGACAAGTTTGTGAAGGACTTGCTTTTCAAGGAGGTAGCGGGATTGAGAAGGGAGAGTTTTTTGCTGTACACTGCGTACCTCCACTCTGTGATCCAGTTCAGAATGGCCTTGGCTGTTCTTAGGATGACAAGATGCAAAACCTGGGCTCCGCTGTACAGAAGTTTGCCTGGTGTGTCTCCATGTGCATTACTGGATTGGTTCTGCAGGAAAATCTAAGACAAAGCATTCTGACACTGGCATTAGCCTTGCTCTTCCTGCATCCAATTGATATGCTCTACATTTTGTCTCTAAAAATTGCCACTTAAAAAGAATTCTTTCATAGAAAGTGGACTTGATTTTTTTTTAAGCATATAGCATTATGGAAATGTTGCTGCATTACCAAACCCTCCTAAAAGGCTGGGAAGCTTATTTTTATTTGATCCCTGTCTTTCTTGTGATTTGAGACTGGGTTGTAAACAAGCCATAATGCAAAGGGACTACCAAGAGACATACAACAGAAGCAGGCTCAGAAATAGAAATTGAATTTATAGGCAGTGAGATAGGATAATTAGTTTTTATATTTAAAAATATCCTCAAACCAGAGGAGTCTGTTGTCTCAGATGGAGAAAGGAATTGAGTTTGAATCCCAGTGCTTCACATAATAGCTTAGTTCTCTTTGTATAAAATATACACATAAAGCTGTGTATGTGTGTGTATATATGTACATCCTTTGTATATTCCTCTCAAGCACATGAATTAAAGTGTTTAAATCCCCAAATTCAGATTGCACAAATTGTTTATACTTATAATTCCTAGCCTGAAATGTTGTTCATATAGCTGATTAGCCCACTGTCTACGGTTTTTTTGCTTTGAGTAGCTGTTTGGAGTTCCAAAATCAAACAAAAACCTTTTCTGCTTTTTGCAAGGAGAGCAGGAACTGTATCTGGTGTTTACTCAACATTTTATGTTTTTCATCCAGCTGTTGTTCACTACAGAGTGTTCATTTAGTACCCTGTTTGTAGGTAAAACAGTACAAGACAGGAGAGTGAGAAGTATCTGCTGATGTTAAATAAATTCAACCTGCTGTCTGTAATGACAGTGTCTTAGCCACTGGCCTCTGTCGTCCTGAAGTGGCAGAAACCAGATCCTGGTTTTGAACCTTAAACAGTCTTTGTTTTTCAGGGTTGCATCACGACTTTGGGAGGGCATCTTGTCTGAAATGTGCTGTCTCCCCAGCCTGGGTCAATGGGGACAGAGAGAAATAGCATCTGTCAGCAGCGCGGAAGTCTCCCACATGTGGAGTCAGGCGCTGGTTCTTTACTGAGGGTTCAGCCGATGAAACTGCCACTACTGTGGCATCCTTGTTTCCACAGAGAAAAGTCCAAGAATGGGATGAACTTATAAACAAGAGGAAACCGTGCCTCCCTCCTTACTTGATCTGCCTTTGAGCAGAGAAGAAGGCAGAAGAACAAACCCCTCGGTACCTGCTCTGTGCATCATACGAGGGTTTCATCAACCCTGAGATCTTTGTCTCTTTCTCTGCCTGCTGTCATAAATCTCAGTTTCAAAGGAAAGAAAAGAGACGGTTGTTAAAGCATAAACCTCTAGGTCAGCTCTCGTTCCATCAAACTCCAAGATGATGTCCAAAACCTTTTGTTGAACTGAAATGCTAGAACGGTTTGAAATAAAACTGAGCCATCCATTGCCTGGGGATAGGAAATCTTTCTGTTGTAAAAAGGTGGCTGCCTGCTTGGTGTGTGGGTGTGTTTGCCTATGTAGAAAGTGGGATGGACTTTGCAGTAGCATTTATTTACCTTGTGGAGTCTGAACACAGAAAGCAGCAAAATCCAATGCACCTAAAATTTAGAGAAAGTTGGGTAGGGAAGCTCAGCCATCTTTTTAGAGCAGTTTTAATTCAGGTACAACTTCTTTTGCTTGCTTGAAGTTTTCAGTGTCAGATCAAGTTTTCTGTCTTGCACCCCAATACCTCATATGCTTGGTTGCCATCTGTTCATTTCCATTGCAGACTGCTCTTTACACAATGTTACTCGGTGTTAATTAGAACATGTGTCTCTTTGTCATTCATCCGGGGAAGGGGTTAATGATGATTTATGTCCTTTTGATTCATTTTCCTCCAAACAGTTATATTTCAGTTATGATTTTATAAGAACTCCAAGAGAATAGAAAGAGGAAGAATACCTCATTTCTATTCTTCATGGCCTTATTTTTAAAAACCCAATCTTGGCCTAAATGTTTTAGTGTTGAAAAAATACGGTCCTTCAAGTTCTTACTAAGTAGTAATACGTAGGAATGTGCATTTATTGCTTACCAGTGAAAATGTATTGTTGTTTATGTTTGTTAAATTATTTTTGGATAGGTCACATATTCACATGGTTCAAAATTCAAAAAGCCCCCAAAGGGACTAGCAGATGCAAACTATTATATGTAGAATGGATAACAACAAGGTCCTATTGTATAGCACAGGGAAGTATATTCAATATCTTATAATCAACTGCAATGGAAAAGAATATGAAAAAGAATATGTGTGTGTGTGTATATAAAACTGAATCATTTTACTATATACCAGAAACTCACACAACATTGTACACCAAGTATACTTCAATAAAAATAAACAAAGAGCCAAAAACCAAAGGTCCCAAAAGGTTTGCGGGGGAGGGACTTCTTCCCTAACTCCTCTGCCCAGGCACCTGGTTGACTCTCCCAGAATCTGTGTGTTGTCAGGGTCTTGTATGTGTGCGTATAGTTATACTTATGTATACACATATGCATCCATATATATGGGTATACGTATACATACATGTATGCATATATATATGTATATACTTATTTCCCGCTTTTTTACCCAGAGGACAGCAAACATACATGCATATGGGCTTTTCTCTTAAATACATTTTGGAATTCAGTGCACATAAATAAGTTAAGAGCCAGCTTCCTCTTTCTTTGTTACAGCTACATTGTATTAATGTACTCTGGCTTATTCACCAGTCCTTACTGATAAGACATTTAATGCTGTTTCCAGTTTTTTTCTGAGACAGATAATGATGCAGTGAATAGCTTTGTATTAAATTATTTTGTGTGTCTATAGAATGAAATCCTAGAAATGGAATTGCTGCAACCCATAGTGAGTGTGTTTGGCATTTTGATTGATTCTGTCAAATTGCCCTCCATAGGAGTTAGCAGTTTACGGCTCTGCCAGCTGTCTGCATAGTCGTCAGCCTTTTTTACATTTGTGAAAATAATAGGTGAAATTGCTGTCTCAGCTTATGATTTAATTTGTCCTGTCCTTTATTTTGAGTGATGTTTGGTATAGTGAACAATTTAAAGTAAAAGATAAACCCTTTGTGTGTATGTGTGTGTGTGTTTGTAAATTTCAAAGATGGAAACCTATCTGTGCATCCCCTCAAAACACCAGTAAATTAGATCTGGTTTCTAGTATATTGGACAGCTCATTTCTATATTGCTGGGTGATTAGCAGCAATAAACGTTGGAAGATACCTAATATTCTCCCTTACATGATTACCAAAGCATACTGCTGAAATCAAGTTTCAACTGAAATTATCTTTAAGAAGGGTGCATTTTGGACTAATCTAATCAGGCTGTGATTTGTGAGGGTACATTACCTGATATCTTTTAAGATAGAAATGTTAAGTCCATTAAATCTGGCATGTTGCTTTTTACTAAAAGTACATAGTTTCTAGAGAATCCACGCTTTGACAGACACAATGGGGAAAGAGAAGTTCCTTTAGATAAAAAGGCCACCTTCTTTCTCCTTGATATTTTCCTTTTCTAAGTGAAAAGCTGGTGTGGCTGTTTGTCCTGACTGATTCCTTTGCTTTGCTGTAATAACTGAATCCATCAGGAGGACCCCATCCCATTGGGGAGAGAAGCCAGGGATTCTGTTATCAGGTGAGGTCTTTATGTCAGGTTGGGTGTTCCTTGTTTGTTCTCATAAGTCACACAGATCCTTACAAGTGGGAAAACACATTGTCCGCTTCTTGGTAGACTGAATTTTCCATCTTATACTTTAAAAAGGCAAAGGCTGTAATTTGCATAGTTAAAAAGACTGAGTAACCATCCCCGCCTTGGGAATGCCATTTTCTTGCCCCTAGGAATCCCTAGCTGTGGATTCTTCAGGAAAAGAGGTGGCTTCTTTGGCGAGTAGGACATTTGAGAAGCGAGCAGCACTTGCCGCCTTCTAATAGTTGGGGTTTTCTTTTGGGACAAGTATCTTTGCCTTTGCCGTCGACTTGACGAATGATGAAATCGGAATAGTTCTCTTGTCCAGTCAGGAAATCAACTAATCTCCCCAAACAAAGCTGCCTTGAATGTTTAACAGCAGTTTTAAATTGTTGAAATAGTCCACACTGTCATGAGACCAATTTCAATCCTCCCCTGAATCTAGATTCACAAAATTTTAGAGCCAGAAGGTAATTTGGAGAGGGTCTAGCAACTGCTCCCAATTTTGCAAGTGAGGAAACCGAAGCCGAGAGAGGTTTCGGATTATTGGAGTGAGTGAGTGAATAACAAAGCTAGAAACTCTTGAATTCTGGCCCCAGAATCCCGACTAAATTGTTCCAGAAATCTTGCTTAAATGTGATTTTATTTTTTCATAGAAAAACCTATGCTCTTTCAGAAATCAATTCTAAGTTTTCTTGGTGAAACCCTTCAGTGGGGTTGGTTTTGCTGCAGTCCCTCAGCAGGAGAAGCTCACAGAATGCCCTTTCGAAGAAACACCTGGACTGTGCAGCTGTTGAGACAGACAAGTAGAAAAATAAGGTCTTCAGGGATGCTCCCCCGTCACATGGTGATGCATCTACAGGACAGGGACAACTTTCTAGAAGCTTCTGCTGCGTGCAGAGAGAGAAACAAGAGCAGGGCAGGGATGTTGGCAAAAATGGAGGCATCACTGCTGATTAGCTGGGACTGGTCAGAAACAGGTTGCTTCATGGGAAGCATTTAAGCGAACCTCTTGTGAGGACTTTTGTTCTTTTTGGGGGGGTATGAGGGTGGGAGGAGGAAGAGAGAAAGGAGAGAGGAAGGAAGGAGTTAAAGAATGGAGAGAGGGAAGGAGAGGAGAAGAGAGGGGCAGAGGGAGGAGCCCGGATCCTACCTGAATCACAGGCAGTGTATTGTCTCAAGAGTCTCCTACTTGGACCAAAGGAACTGTTGCCATTTGGTGGCAGCTGCCTTAAACATAGTCCAGAGTTTTTAGGTATTGCGTACTTGTCTAGCACCTCCAGAGGCCGTATTTCCAGCCCAAGTGCCTCATCTGAGGTTTAGATGCCTGCAGCTAACTGTGGGTTACCCAGGAGACATCTGAGCCTCAGCAGACCCAGGACCTGACCTAGCATCTTAATCCGCACCCCAACCGGTTCCTCTTTCTGAACTCCTTATCTCGGTTGAGTTACATCTTCATCTTCCAGAGAAGCCAAGTCAGAGCTTTGGGAATCACCTCGATTCATCTGGTTCCGTCTTCCGCACCCTCTCCCCGGCCAGGTCCGCACGCCCGGCTGATCCCGCCCGCTTTGTGTCTCTCGAATCCTTTCTCCCCTGCTTCCCCGCTACCGGGGTTCTAGCTCACAACCTCCTCACTTCTTCTTGGGTTGTTGCCACAGTCTTTAAGTGGCTTTCCTGCCACCCAGTTTGTGCCTCTCTCCAACTTGTCTTCCAGACCGTTGCCAGAGAACTCTTTCTAGGAAAGCCTGTCCAATCGCGGAATTCCCCTGCCGGAAAAATGCTGCCGTGGCTGCCTCTCCCCTGCGGAGAAACTGTCCAGACCAGTCCGTGCTCACTTCCTTAGCCCGTCTTCTCGGTTCCCCTCCTCACAGGAGGCCTCCTTACAGCAGTGTGCTTTCCTGTCCCCCTGACCTTTGCACATGCTGTTTCTGCTGCGTAGCACCTTCTGCTTCCCTCTTCCTGGTCTAATTCCTGCGGATCTTCCTGATCTCAGCTTCGGTGGCGCTTATTTAAGAAATACACTTCTGTACATTTGCTAGGTGCCAGGCACTGGTCTGAGGGCTTTATGTGTATTCATTCATTTACTCCTCAGAACCATGAGAGGAAGGAAGGGTTATTATCCCCATTTTACAGATGAGGAGACTGAGGCTTTGGTGAAAAAACCTTTCTTACTAGCCCACTGGATGTGAGGATTGGGCCAGAAGCCAGCTTTTGCTGCTACTTGGCACTTGATTTTGATATATATGCGGTGTATATTTATCCACATATGTATGTGCATGTGTATATGACTTGTTTTTGAATAGGCATAGGTACCTATTATTAAGTTCCAAGGATACAAAGTATGCGGTGACAAGGAAGTCGCCGTCCTACCCTTGTCTTCCAGCCACCCACTTCCCTTCTCCCTGCAAGCCTAATGTTACCCGCCTCTTGTGTGTCTTTCCAGGGGGCGCGCACACACATGCATGTACAAGCTATATAACTGTGTTTTGACATTTGTGATCGCATATCCTCCTTGCCATTTTTACTTTGCTTTGTTTGCTTAGCACTATTCCCTGGGGCTTGTCCCATATCAACACATTAAGAGCTTCCTCTCTTCTCTGATGGCTAAATAATAGGCCATTATAAGGAGATGCCGTAATTGATTTAATCGGTCTCCTTGTTGGATAGTTAGGTGGTTCTCGGACTTTGGCTGATACACACATTACTGCAGAGATTGGCTCGCTATAGGCATCGTTTTGCACGCTTATGAGTTTATCTGCAGGATAAAATCCTGGAATTGGAATTTTGGGTCAGAGGGTGAAGACATTTATAATTTTGATGGATAGTGCCAGATTGCTTTCCTAACGGATGTATCCATTTAGTCTCTCATTAGTAATTTATGAGAGTGCCTCTCTCCTCATAGCCTCGCCTGTGCCTGTAGGATAAAATGTTTTGATGTCCACCAATCCTAATGCATTTTTTAGCCTGCATTTCTCTTTTTCCCTTTTTTAAATTTCAAATTTTTTAAATTCAATTTTTATTTTATATCGGAGTAGAGTTGTTTTACAACGTTGTGCTAGTTTCAGGTGTCCAGCTGAGTGATTCAGTTATACACATATCCATTCTTTTTCAGATTCTTTTCCCATACAGGTTATTACAGAATATATCAATTTTTAATTATATCGCCACGCCTGCGGCATGTGGAAGTTCCCGGGCCAGGGTCTGAATCCGAGCCACAGCTGTGACCTCCACAGTAGACACTTTAACCCACTGTGCCAAGCTAGGGCTTTAACCCACATTTCTGCAGCGACCTGAACTGCTGCAGTCAGATTCTTAACCCACTGTGCCACAGAGGGAACTCCCTAGGTTATTATAGAAGATTTAGTAGGGTTCCCTGTGCTTATAGTAGGGCCTTATTGATTATCTATTTTATATACAGCAGTGTGTGTATGTTAATCCCAAACTCCTAACTTTATCCTTCTCACCTTTCCCCTTGTGTAACTGTAAGTTTGTTTTTTAAGTCTGTGAGTCTGTTTCTGTTTCGTAAATAAATTCATTTGTCATTTTTTTTAATATTCCACTGCATTTCTCTTTTAGGAATAAAGTTGAGTATCTTTTAATGTGTTTGTGAACTGTTTTGGTTTTCTTTTAAATCAACTGACTGTCCATTGGTCTTGTTGGATGCTTTCTTATTGATTTATAGGCATTCCTTTTATATTAAGGAAATTAGCCTTTGTCTATGATTTATGTAACCAGTGTTTCTGCTTTGTCATTTGTCTTTTGTCTTTGTTTATGGTGTATTTTTCCCAGGCAGAATATTTTTATTTTCATGTAATCAGATTTACCAGTTTTTTTTTTCTTTTATAGCCTCTGGGGTTTGAGTCATAGCGAGGCTGGCCTGCCCCACGCCTAGATTCTAAAATTCTCCTCCACGTGCATACATGTGTGCATAAAGTTGTTCCAGAGAGACAATCAGTAGAGTATAAAAGCTTGGAAACAGATTCTGGAGTCAGATTGACCTGACTTTTAGCCCTGGTTTCATCTTTAACTAGTTCTGTAATCTTGGGTGACATCTTTAGATGGGTTATTAATATCTACATCCCAGCGTTACTACGATGATCAAATGCAACAACACAGGAAAGTGTCTTGCATCTGATTACTGATGACTGCCTTTATTGTGCCATTATTTTTCTCCAGATTTCAGAATAACTTCACGTGGACAGAAGCCCTTTCTTGTCTTTCCCTTGCATTCCTTTCATCGTCCTGCCCGGCCTCTCCCCAGCCCCACTTCCAGCCTGAGTCCAGGAATCTGCTGGAAGCGCCTGAGTGCTCATTTTGATTGCTTCACTGTTTGTTTTGATTGAGAGGGGAAGGCCTGAGTTCTGGCTGGAGCCACCTGGAGTACCACAGGTGCTTCTCCACGGCATCCCTGCTCGCTACGCATCTGTTCTCCTGGCCCTGGCGTCTTGCCGGATCTTGAAGCTTTGATTCTTTCCCCGTGTCATCAGTGAGAGTCTGCATTCTTCCTTTGCTTTCTTTTTCTTTTTCTTTTTAGGGCCATACTCTTGGCATATGGAAATTCCCAGTCTATGGGTTGAATTAGAGCTACAGCTGCCAGCCTGCACCACAGCCACAGCAACACCAGATCCGAGCCATGTCTGTGACCTACACCACAGCTCACAGCAATGCCGGATCCTTAACCCATTGAGTGAGGCCAGGGATCCAACCCACACCCTCATGGATACTAGTCTGGTTCGTAACCTGCTGAGCGGCAAGGGGGAACTCCCCACCTTCTTCCTTTGAAGTGCCTTGCAGCCCTGAGCTGTAGGTCCCTCGCTGCCGTGCCTTTCCTCATGGACTATCTTCCCTGGTCCTGTACAGGGGCACCTCCCCTCCTTTGCTGGGTCTCTGCGGGTCAGTGCCTTTCCTGTTCAGGTTCATGTGCAGAAAGCACGAGATGCAGTGCCACCACAAGCCAGGTGCCCAGAAAAGCCTGGGACCCAGTGGCTGGGGAGAAGTAAGAGGCTTGGGGTGGAGGTATTGATTGCAAGACCCGTAAGTCACTTGGCTCGGTCTCCGTTCCTACAGACCCTGCCCCGAAGGACATATCCCAAGGCTAATCCCAAGTAGTGAATTTTTTAGTGGATGATCACCCTAAAAATTTCCATCACGTCAGCATCTGTTAATATTTTCTAAAACTTTAGCTAGTTGTCATAGATGCTAACTCCTAGATGCTAACTCCTTTAAAAAGGCGTAAGATGATGCAAGCTGTTCAAAGACATCGGTGCTTTGGAGGCAGTGCTGAGAATTAGGTCTTACTCTCCTGACTGTCATCTCTTTTGTTCTCTTTTAAGTCCTGCTTTGCTTCTTTAAGGATTTCCTTTGTATGCTTGGTCTTGACAGTCCAGAGGTAGGAGATGCAGCGAAGCAGTAAGCTGGTCTCATATTTGATTTTGCCACTATCCTCGCCGTTAATAAAATAATGCTTGGAGCACAGGTGTTGAGTTTTATGGTGGGCTGTATCAATGTTAATTATCACTCATCTGAAGCATGCTGGTACACTGTCAGGGAGAGGGTTCAAGGTCAAAGTGCAGTGGGGGATAGATACCAAGCTAAGTCACAGCCACACAACTCAAAGGCAGGACCTACTGTGTGTAGAGCACGTCACTTCTCATTTTGCATTTGAGGTTTGCAACCATTCCCAAAGATGGCCTTTTTTACTCCAATTTTCTAGGTGAAGAAATTGAGTTGAAGAGAAGTTGATGTTGACCGCATCATGGTTGCAGATTTAGGATTAAGATAGTGAACCTGGTTTCAGAACCCCGGGTCTTTTGGCCTCACTGCATTTCCTCCCAGGAGTGTACAGTCCAGTAAAGAGGAATAAACAGTCATGAGGCTATTTTCAGTGAAAAGTAAAAATAATGACCTGAAAAGAAGAGAAACTGATTGATCCCCCTGAGTTCTCTTTCTGGCTGGCCACGTTGGCTGTAAATTCCACAGTGCAGCTCGCGTGGTGAACATTCAAGAGAGAGAAAGGTCACTCGTCAGCAGTCCTGCTCCCCAGCCCCCACCTTGATAAAAGAAGTCTCCTTACCACCTGACTCCCCTGCAGGTAACAAAACAGGTTTTCAAAATATGTAATAAAGAAGCACTGCTTGTTCCTTCCTGGCAGTCATCCCAGTGGAAGTACAATTACACGGGCACTGCCTGGGACCCTGGGCTCGAGGAGTTAATTTTTTAAAAAATGCTTGAGGTTCCCCAGTTCCCATGGTATGTTACTAGAAGGTTCTGGAGCTTGAAAACTCTCAGCGCTCATTTCCCCCAACCCCTCCCTATTCCACATATTTGGGAACAGGTCAGCTCCCCATCGCTGGGTGCTCCTCGATGCTCACATTCGCTGTGCTTTTTCTTGGAAGGATTTCAGCTCTTCTGTGACATATTTCAGTTATCTCCTCTCTTGCTTCCAGAAGCAGCTTCTTTACCCCAACTGGAAAACTTGCTGTAGTCCCGAGTGTTTTGGAAACAAAATGTGCAGTGGGAGAATTCCTGCTTTGTGAATATGCGATCGCTTTGTTCCCTGGCGCAACAGTCTCTCCTTTGTATTAAACGTCTGAGAACAGAAGTTCTAAATAACATTTTTATACTCCCTGTTGATAGAAGGTTTGTATTCAAGGACAACAGTTTGATGCTTGTTCCTCTGTCAAGTTCTGATGTCCTTTCCCTGATTAAGTGGCAAGGGTGCCCCTGACCCTCAGCCTGGAATTGCGCTTGTGTCGTGGGGAGGAGAGGGTGCTTCTCCCAGGGCGTTCTCACGGGGGCTCTTCTGTGTCCAGTGACTGCCCGGGCCCCAGTGGGTGGCTGCTCAGAGCAAGGGCACCGAATCTGCCGGCCTGACCATGAGCCGAGGGGCTGAGCCAGCCTCATACAAAGGGACCAGATGGGCAGACAGACCAGAATAGCCACTCTAGCTCCTTCCTGGAAATGCAGAAGGGCTACCCTGGAGGTCCAAGAAGGCCTAATTTGGTCGAAAACCTGGCACTTCCTCAGAACAGGAGGTCGGGTTGTGACCCTGGCGTGGGTTCTTGATCCCCAGTGTTTTATTGTTACCAGCCCCATTTACACATCCTCAGGTTGACAGCCCAGATCACACAGACCCCCAGACAACTGGTTGGTAACAAATACTCTTAACACTAAGGCATCTCTGGTCACTTCCATTTATTTTGTACTTTTACTGTAAACAAAAGAGGTATATGCACGCTCATCTTTAGACAAACCCAGTAGTATAAAAATTCCGTTTTGGAGTTCCCTCATGGCTCAGTGGGTTAAGGATCCAGCCTTGTCACTACAGTGGCTTGGGTCACTGCTGTGGCTCAGATTCCATCCCTGGCCTGGAAACTTCCGAATGCTGTGGGTGAGCCAAAAAAGAAAATAAATACAAATTCGGCTTTGTAAGACAAAGTAGGACACTTTTATTTGTTTTCTCAGCAAATTTATCACTGCGTTCCAAATGGCATAGACAGAATAATAAAATACGGTCTACTCCCCAAGAATGTTTGTATTTCTGTGTAAGTTTCAAAGCTCTCCCTTTTTCCTATTTATTTGGCAAATACACATTGAATTATCCTAGTGGAGGCAAGACTGCCCTACATGGCTATCCTGTAGCTCACACAGGGAGCTCACTGGCTCCCGTATTTTATCACTTTGGGTCAAAGAGAAGTTTCTTGCCCCTCATGCCTTCAGTGTTCATTTTTCTCGTGTTTCCTGTGGGCCAAGCACGGTGCTGGATTTCTCCGCGTTTCCCTTGCTCCCGTTGGGAGCAGCTGGAATAGCAGTGCTGTTTTTACCTTTGGAGGAAAGGACCAGGCCTGGGCTCACCCATTCCCTGGCAGCTGGGCCTGAGTACAGCGAGGAGGGCTCCTGGAAGCTGACAGATACACCCACAGAGGCCCCTTGAGCCTTAGCACAGGGATAGATTGTATTATTTTCTAAGCGAAAGAACATTCTACTCCTCCTAGTTAACCTTTCCTCGTAGGCTAAAATGGGCAAATCCCTCCCCGGACAGACCAGCTCAAGAGCTAATAAAAAATATCCTTTACCAGGCAACCTGGCAGTACCTGCATTAGTGTTTGGATAAGAACAAGCCCCTGGAGGGGGAACGGAGCCCTTCTCCAGACCTTAATTGATTTTTGTGTTCTTTCTGCTTCTTTTAATTCTTAGTGGAAAAGTGATTTGTAGTGCAAAGTGACTTTCCATGTTATAGGCACTGGATTATGTAATCCCACACTTATCAAAAGATCATTTCTGCTTGTTTTGCCTTTTTTTTTTTTTTGGCCCCTGATCCAGCTCATGTTTATTTTTCTCTTTCACTTTATGTCTTCTTGTTTACATGGTTATTGTTCCTCTTATTGCTCCCGCTTATCAATCCCCATCATTGGTCAGGGGATTGGGAGGAGATAGGATGCCCTGGGTCTATCTTTTCTTTTAATTTTAAAAGCCAGTTGGCTGGACATCTTTAAGAAATAGTCACCTACTCTCTAGTGAGTTTGTTTTGTAATGTGTGGCCTCATTAATTATAAGTCTGACCCCTAAGAAGGTGGGTTATGTTCATTCCCAGGGATTAAGGAACATCCTGGTGTGTTTGTCCCTTTGGGATCTGGGCCACCATCCACCCCTCCTGAGAAAGGTGAGCCTGGCTCATGAATGGGACAGCTCCTTACAGAGGTACCCTGTCATGTAAGAAAGTCCCACAGAAGAGTATATACTAAAATCTCTTTTCCTAAAGTGAGGTTGTGAAGCCCTCAGTCATGTGCCTCTTAAACAGTTTACCTACGAAATCCCGAACTTGATCATCCAAAGTCTATTGGCATCTTTGAGTTACATTGTGAGGGACCTCTGCCTGTGTCCTCACGTGATACATCGCCGTGTGTGTGCGCGTGTGCGCGTATGTACACATGTGCGTGTGTATGTGTGGACTGAGAAAAAGGAGACAGTCCACTGCTGGGTGCTGAAGGGCAAAGACTTGTTAGGCTCACGTCATAACTAAAAAGTCAGAATTTGTTTATGGCAGTATTCATGTGATCGAGAACAAAGCAGAGGAGAAGGAGCCCAGCATGATCAAAGCACATCTAATATCTCAGGTTTCTGGAACATCTGAGTCTCAGGGTTTGGTCTTCATTACAGCATATGCTGAGAGGTGATGTTTTAAAAGCGAGAAGGGGGAAAATGCCAGCTGTGAAGAACGGTAACTGAGACAGTGAGAAAGCAGATGTGTGCACCTGAACGGAACCCCTTCTAAATGGAGCCACGCTCTCTTTCAGTCTGCAGGGGCGAAGGGAGGATTCTGTGAAAGATCAGGTCTTAAAAATCTAACCTTCCAGTTCCTTCTGTTCAGTGTAGATTCACACATGCAGTGGCCTTACGAAGTGTGACTTGATTTCTCGTGGGCACCATTCACACCTGTCTTGGGAAGTCTGTTTGGGGTGACCTTGCCACCTGCAACTTGGAAGGGACAGCATTTGCTGAGTCAGGACGTCTGATAGCTGGGAGGGCAGGACAGGTGACCCCCTGGGTGGCTGGGAGGTGTTACCCGGAAACTGCATGCTGGGATAAAAATAAAAGCAGCTTCCCCCGGGGATGGAGCACTGATGGGACTCAGGGATCCCTGTCCTGATAAAACACTGCCCCTTTGTTCCGCTCCCTGTCTGTTCGTCCACGTGAGGACTGGCAGACGGTTCATTCACTGTTCATCTACCTAGCATGATGTCAGTGCCAGCACGTGGCAGGGTGCTCCCCAGCTGCCGCGGGAGCCGTGCGCGCATGGGCGTGGGCAGAGGCCTTTGGTGCGCACACGCGGAGCTTGTCTTCTGCCTTGTTTCCCCCCCCAGGGGGAGCTGGGAACCCTGCCCCCTGTTCTGCGCCTTCTGGCACAAGGGCTGGTGGCCCTGCATGAGGTTCCACGGTCATCAATAGGCCTGTTCACGTGGGAGGTGACTCCACATTTTGCCACAACATCACAGGCTGTTGGGCTGAATGTGACCATTCTTCTTAGAGCGAGCTGAGGGCATGGGACCTCTTCCGTCTGTCCATCCGTCCATCTGGGAAAGTCATCACTCCCATCACAGATCCGAGGGACTTGATCCAGGCCCCCCAGGGAGCACTCAGCATTTCTCTTTGTGGGTTCAATAAAATTGGATGAGCAAATGATTGTGATTAAGCTCTATTGTGAGGTTTTCTGAGACCCATGCAGCCTAATCACTGAAATCTTTGTCAGGCCTTGTTTGGCATGTTAATCCGTGAAGGAAGCCAGTGACAGGCTCTCTGAGGTTCTCTGTTTTCATTGTAGTTGATTCTTAATCATCCAAGTCAATAGGGAAAATTACCGTCATCGATGATACAAACCCACAGAAAGTCCAGAAATACTCGAGGTGGGGACAGCAGGCGCGTGAGCCAGCACACATGCCCTCTCGGACATTCAGCAGCTCTGTGTCCCTGAGGACAGACAGGGACAGTGTCCAGGCAGGGTCCACTGCAGGGGTGGGGACGAGGCCAGGGGGTCGGGCCGAGGAGGTGGTTGTCAGTCTCAGAGTGTGGCGTCGGCTGTGGAGAACTGACCACATTTCCCTCAGATGCCATCCTATGGATTTTTTTTTTTTTCTGTTTTGGCTGCAGCCAGGGCCAGGGATCAGATGCCAGCCATAGTTGTGACCTAAGCCACTGCTGCAGCAATGCCAGATCCTTAACCCACTGTGCTGGCTACGGGATCGAACCTGCATCCCAGCATTCCCAAGCCACCACCAATCCCATTGCACCGCAGCAGGAACCCCTCCTGTGGATATTTTATTTATACTTTTAAAGGTCAAAGTCACCCACCTGTGTAGTCAAAAAGCCAAATAGAACAAAAGGCATTTAATATAAAATAATGTTCCTCTCCTCCCTCAGACCCACCTTCTAGAGGCAATACCTTTTAACCTTCCCACACTTTGTAAAAGTTATTTTCCTGGTGACCTTCATCTCTTTAAACAATATATGTTCACCTGTTGGGTTAAGGTCTTAAGGCTGCTATAACCAAGTATCTCAAACAGGGTGGCTACAAGCAACAGGAATTTATTCTCCCACAGTTCTGGAGATTAGAAGCCCAAAATCAAGGTGTTGGCAGGGCCATACTCCCTCCAGGGAGAACTTTCCTTGTCCCCACCGGCTTTGGGTTGTGGCTGCCTGTCCTTGGTTGGCAGCTGCATGGCTTCAGTCTGCCTCTGTGGTCATCTGCATTCTCCCTGCATGTTTGTCTTCAAGTGGTGTTTCCCGCTTCTTTATAAAGACACCTGTCATTGGCTTAGAAGCCACTCCCGTGATCTCTTCTCTGATGATATCTGCAAAGACCATTTGCAAAAAAGTCACATTGGCAGGTGCTAGGGCTAGGAATGGAACGTCTCTTTCGGGGACTCAGTTCGACTCCCAACACCATTCTTTCTCAGTTTGTAAACATTTGGTATTATTGACTTCATTCCCCGGTAGATGGCTTTTCTCTTCCTAATTCAGCCCATTTCTCCCAGAGCCTCTTCCTTCTATGGTCAAGTCAACCTTCCCAGTCCCTTAACTTAAAGGACGTGGCTTACGTTTCGAACACATTCTGAAACTTCATTTCTTATTCCAATAACCATAGGGAGCATCACTTAATTACCCACTAAAAAAAAAAAATGACAACATTAGCTCTTCTGACTGCCCTCCCCTCCCTCACCTTCCAGCTTCTGTCTACTAGTGCCAAGTTTGGGAACACCTGGGTTCTTTCTGGTTAACTGAGTGGACAGATCTGCCATCTGTCCGCAGATGCAGAATTGATGTCTGTCTGTAGCTTCTATAGAGAGGATCTGCAGGTGGAAAATCAGTAAACAGCGTTTTCATCTTTATTATTATGCCCATGCCTGCTGGATTATGTTGTCTTTGTGTGCCCTCTGGGTTTTAATTTAAATGCTTTCTACTTTTTGAAGAATGACAATATAAATGTATGTTTTATAGTACTTTCAAGTCTACAGTTCATTTGATTAGGTTTTAGTTGTCAGTATACTTTCCTAGCTTAGTTGGGAAACTCCATTTATTAGTACAGCTTGAAATCCTTTTGCATTAAGTGTTGAAATGAAACTTTGTGTTTTGTGAGGAAATGTTTGATGACATAAATTAATACCCACTCTTTACCGGTCTCTCTTCTTTAAGAGTTTCTAACAGCAGGTAAGTCATTCTCAGGCAGAGCTAGCCAGACTTTCATATTTCAAAACTCTTTTATTTTTAAAATTTAAGGACCAAAATAGAGGTGCTAACTTCTTATCTGGCCAAGAGATCTGGTATTTACTCTCGCTGGTAAAATATGTAACATTTAACACCAAAAAGAGGAAGGACATGGTCTTAAAATAAATTGCACTATTTTAAAATGGAATGATATCTTTTATATGTGGAGTCTAAAATTATGGCACAAATGATCTGTCGACAAAACAGAAAAGATCACGGACATGTAGGACAGACTCGTGTTTGTGGGGGGAAGGGGAGGGAGGGGGATGGATTGGGCATCTGGGGTTAGTAGGTGAAAACTCGTGCCTTTGGAGTGGATGGGCAATGAGATCCTAGTGTGTAGCATGGGGAACTATATATCTAATTGCTTGTGATGGAACATGGTGGAGGATAATGTAAGAAAAAAAATGTATATATATATATGTGTGTGTGTATATATATATATAGTTCTGTCACTTTGCTGTACAGCAGAAATTGACAGAACATTGTAGATCAATCATAATAAAAATTGAAAAAAGAAAAAGAAAAGAAAATGGAATTAAAGAATCACTGCCTTCCCCATTTTTCCCATTTTGTGTAGACTAGTAGAATTGGACTGGATGGAGGGTGTCCTAGATCAACCTTGTTTCATGGTCATGTATTTGGTTTTAATGAATGTTTGAATATAACTGTTAATTTCTCCACTTGCTCTTGGCTGATTAGTTTGGCTTATTAGCACCCGATATAGCAGACACTCAAGAACAGGGGGCAGGAGTTCCTGTTGTGGTTAAAGACACGATGTTGTCTCTGTGAGGATGTGGGTTTGATCCTCGGCCTCGCTCAGCGAGTTAAGGATCTGGCGTTGTGGCAAAGGTCATAGATGCGACTCGGATCTGGTGTTGCTGTGCTGTAGGCCGGCAGCTGCAAGTCCCATTCGATACCTGTCCATATGCCACAGCTACAACCGTAAAAAGAGAGAGAGAGAAAAAAAAAGAACAGACTTCATGTGGGCTGAGAAGCTTACTCATCCTATTTTGGGAACTCAAGCTATGGCTCAACCCCAACATCTGTGAGTACCCCTGGTCCAGGCCACCCGAGCTGGCTCATAAATGTGGGTTGGACGTGAGACAACAGGCAAAAGGGATTTCCATCCGCACATGCAGATCTCGCATTTGTCGTAGCCCTTGAGTCAGTCACCCTTTAGCTCTGTCTTAATTTCTTTTTCCATAAAGTGGTCACGAAACAGTATCTGCCCGTGTGTGTTCTCCCATTTTGTAATTGAGGTTCTGTAACTGGCAAACGTAAGTATTCAATGCTGGCCCAATGACAGCATTTGTATAGTGTTCTTAAACTAAACTGAACCTAAAGCAGAATGAAATTACTATTTGTCCCATTAAATAAATCTTTTTTTTGTCTTTTTTTTTTGCCTTATCTAGAACCGCACCCGCGGCATATGGAGGTTCCCAGGCTAGGGGTCTAACAGGAGCTGTAGCCACCGGCCTACACCACAGCCACAGCAACGCGGGATCCGAGCCGCGTCTGCAACTTACACCACAGCTCACGGCAACGCCGGATCCTTAACCCACTGAGCAAGGCCAGGGATGGAACCCGCAACCTCATGGTTCCTAGTCGGATTCGTTAACCACTGAGCCACGACGGGAACTCCTCATTAAATAAATCTGATTAATTAACCGTCTCCTTGAAGCACTTGTAAACTGGGATAACCCTGTTGCGAGGTTTTAGTACATTCCCCTGCCACGGGCAATTGAATTTAGTTTTTGAGAAGTTTAATGTTTTTTAATACGACAATTTGTGAAATCCTCCCAAACGCGAATAGAATCAGTTTCTTGGTGGTGGTGGTGGTGGTGTTTGTAAGAAATGTTGGTGCGTGTGCCTGTGACCGACCCCCAACGGTTATAACGACGGTAACTTCTAGCACACGGCGCTGCCCTAATACCGCGTGGCTGAGAGCATTGATGAGGTGATCTTCACAACATCCCTGAGAAGTAGCTCGACGTTGTCTTCCCACGATTTTCACACAGGGGAAGTCCATGGTAGACCAAGGTTAAGAAGCGAGTAGCCCAAGTTTACTCAGCAAGTCAGCTGCAAAGTGAGAAAAGGAAGTCCAGCGTCTTGAAACCACATCACCTATCCTGGCTGGCAAGTGGCATCTCCCTGGGTTCATATTCTTGACTTTCAGGATTCACACCAGACCGTTCTGGTTTTTGAAGAACTGAGCAAGCGTGGCTTTCCCGTCAGAAGCACAGAGTCATGTCCCTGGAGGTTTCGGGGCTCTGAGAAGTGGAGGGAGAGACGGCTGTCATGCTCTTGAGTGCAGCCCAGCCCCCATCCAGGGGGAGGGGGCTTTCAACCCGCAGCACCCCCAAGCTTGGTCTGTTTTACTAGAGTACTGGTCTGGATCCAGCAGTCCACACTACCACCCCGTTTCATTGGTGACCAGCTGACATTAAGGAACAGATCCGGCTCTAATTCATGGAGGTGGACAGAGTGACAGGTGCTGGCCTTATACTGCTCTAGCTCTGTAGCACTTGGCTCTGTTGCACCTCAGCCGTGCCATCAATAAAATGGGAAAATGACATTTAGTGCCTGAAAGCATAAGATCAGGGCAGACCTTCCCATTGTATGTACTTTGATTCTTCCAAATGCCCCCAAGAGGAATCAGACTTGCAACCAAACGTTCTTCCGGTTGAAGCACTCAGCAGCCGGGGTCCCCAGCCCGAGGACCAGATCCAGGTATGGGCAGGGCAAACCTCAGTAGCTTCACATCCTGCTTCTCTCTGTTTCATCTCTGTCCGAGTTCCACATGACCCTCAGAAGACCTCATTCCTTGCCGTCTGTCTGTCCCCATCCCGTGGTTTTTGCTGAAATGCAGGGCATGTGCTGCAGTCGTGCTGTCAGGACCGTGTCTTGCGGTGATCCACCTGGAGATGGGGCTTTCACTGGAGTTGGTGTCAAATTCTAGGTGTGGGAGTTCCTGTCATGGCTCAGTAGGTTAAGAACCCAACATAATGTCCATGAGGATGCAGGTTCAATCCCTGGCCTTGCTCAGTGGGTTAAGGATCTGGCATTGCCTCAAGCTGCCTCACAGGTAACAGATGCAGCTCGGATCTGGCGTTGCTGTGGCTGTGCTTTAGGCCAGCAGCTGCAGCTCTGATTTGACTCCTGGACCAGTAACTTCCATATGCCGCAGGGGCGGCCCTAAAAAAAAATTCTAAGTGTGAAGAACAAGGATAACTCAAAGGTTTGAACCACCTCATAGTGCATCTTTCGAGAAGCTGTATTTGGAATATGTGTACTAACTTATAATACAAACATTTGGAAGTTTCAAATAACACTGGCCCATTAAAAAAATACTGGTATCGATTATCCCGATCCCAATGATGAGGTGTACTCCTCAAAGAAAGATGGGATTCATTGCAAGCCCATTTTAGTTTTTGTCTAGTCATGTTGTACATGGGAATTGTTATATAGCAGAAAAGCCACCAGACATTACTCTGTCTCCCAAGCAAACATTCTAAATAGTTGGGAGTTTGCTGTACATAAAAGGAAGCTTTCTCTCACGCCAAAGTTGGCTGAACAAACTGTGACTCCTGCAAGTCAAACCCAAAGACAGAATAACTTAGACAATCTTTCAGTGGGTGGAAAATAAACATTAACTTTATGTGTATTTCAAGAATGTTAAAGACACAGGTGGGAAATGAATCCTCCTCAATAAGAAAGAAATGCTTAGTAAGGTGGAAAAAAAAGGAAAACATTCAGTAGTTTTTGATATTTGGAACTGTGCAAGTCCAGACTGTTTCTCCCCCCCCCCTTTTTTTTCTGGTTAGCTGCTCATAGCCACAAATATGTATATTATTTCCTTCTTGCCCACAATTATACTAAGAATCATCTTTCTAATATTCCGGGGAATCCCAAATAAAAATCTCATTTTCCTAAAAAACAGACAAGTCTTTGACTGTATCAATTAAATTATTCAATTATCCACAGCTAGAATGTCAAAGATACAATCACATTGTTATAATAGTAGAAGCCTCCGATGCCCACCTCAAACAGTTTTCTCCCCAGATTTCTACTGTAAATGGCTGATGTTCTTAGGGAGGGGTTTGCCTTGGTCACTGATGTTTGAAAATAACACTTAGAAACCTTCTTCTCTCCAGTGATTTGGCTGACCCAGTTATGCAATGTAAGCAATAGAATCACAGGATATTTTAACCCTTTTTTGAATGTTTGTTTTTATATGGGAAGTGATTATTAACTACTTCAAATATACTTGCCGAGGCAATCAGAATAGGAAAGCTGGCTAACTCCATAGTGGGTCAGTAAAGTGTCACGTCTTCGCAGCACGGATCGGAGATAGCCTGCCTGGATTCAAGCCTCAGCTCTGCGCGTTTCGACCCAGTTCTCGATGCTTCTTTTTCCTCATCTGCAAAGTGCCAATTATAATAATAACACCTCCCTCATAAGTGTGGTTGTGAGTTAATATGAGTCAAGAGCTTAGAACAGTGCCTGGCATGCCCGAAACCCTGTGTCAGTGACAGCTATTGTTATTTTCACAATGAGAGAAACAAGGAACTGTGTTTCTCCCAGGGGTAATTCTATTTGCCATTAAAATATGTTTTTGTTTACAGAGTTGGTGACTATTGTCTGTGCATTCACATAAAAAAAAAGATCTGAAATACCAGATGCTAAAAAGCTACTTATTTTGCCTTTTCGGCTTCCTTCTTAATTTCTGCCTCCTGTCTCTTTTCTTCTAGGTCTAGATCTGATAGATTTCTCTAGGCAGAACTTCTCTATGCAGAACCTGTGCAGCACTGAGCTGATGGAACTTAATTGGATACGAGAGGAAGTAAACTACCACGTTTTATTGGTGCTCTTCCACTGAGGCATGAGGACATAGGCAGAAAGTGCATAAATAAAGGGCATTTGCAATGTTAATGAAGCAAGTGATAAAGTAGGTGTTGTCAATTCGCTTTGAAAGTAAATTTTCTGGTGATAAACTAAGACGAATGAACGATCAAGATTGAACAAGTTCTGTTTCCTTGTAAATTTTTGCTTCTTATATCTAATAATCTTACTGAATGAAGATCTTGTGCGTGGCTTATTTTGAGATGTAAGGAAAATTAGCAGTATTTATATTTAAACAACGAGATCTTGGTAGAGACACACATTCACCCTTGTAGTTCATTTTTGTCTTTATTTTTAATTTCCAGGTGGTAAACCTAATGAGTTCACTACCTAACACTGACTAAAAAATTTACCTTGTCGTTCACGTATAAAATACCCTTAATAGTACGTATAAATCACCCTCATTAGTCATTCTTTTTCTTAAGGTTACACAGTCATGGTTGACTTTTATGTACTAAAATTTTAAAATTTCCCCTTCCATCAATATTGAAACTCCATGATATCCATAAGCTGAGTTGCACATTAATTATTATAAAGGGCAATATAAATCCCCCAAGCCAGTATTTTATTTAATTTGATTATTCATGGATTTGTGACTATTATTTGTTGTTGGCTTATTGTTGTTGCCAATTTTAATACTTGGACTTACAAACCGTATATTTTGCTTCAGAAACTCCCCTGGGGACAGTAATTCCACTAGTAAGTGGGGAAATCACTTATCTGTGTTCAGAATACCTCAAAAATGCAAATACAGAAGTTTGTGAATTTTTACATTTGTATTACTGAGAGGTGAATATGAAAAAGTGCACTCCTAGTTTATCGATTGAATAGGTCTAAAAGTCTTCTTTCCTCATTCAAACTACAGGAGTTTTGAAGAGTATATGTTTTGATATAAAATGAAGATATGCCACCACCACCATCCTCATTATGGTATTCACTGGACTTGTGTCCATCAGAGATTTCATGAAACATAGCCAGTGATCAGCACTGAGTGACAGGAGCCAGTAACTTCTGATGTTAAGTGGTCACATAAAGCTTTGCAGATATATTATTTGTGATATGCAATAATAGTAGAATTCAGTTCTCGTTCCTTAACTTGCCTTAATTTTCATTAAAACTTTTCATTTCATTAATAGTAAAGTAAAAAAAAAAATCACTATCCCCTTCACATTCACAAGTGATAAGAGTATTTTGATGGAAAACAGAGCTCCCTGTGTGTTCTTCCTTGCAGCAGGAACTAATTTCAGATATGCAAATTCCTGGTTGAATATGTAATTCCACATGCTTTTCTTGAGGGCCTCTTTGAGAAGGGAGTGTAGTACGCTAGCAGGAGTATGTGTTTTGGAGTCAGACTGTTCTTGGCTCAAATCCTGACACAGTTTCTTGCTTACTGTGTGGCCTTGAGCTGCCTTGTCTTTCAAATACCTGACCCAGGAGTTGTTGAAACTCAGACAGAAGATGTTTAAGAGTTAAGTGGGAGGGTGGGGATGAGAGTGTATGACGTTCGGGAGCTGCTTTAGTGCTTTCCTGCTTCCCTTTCCTTCTCTCCCCCAGTGGGGACCCACTGCTGTAAGTCCTGTCTGCAGTATGGGTGGGGGGCAGAGTATAGGTGCCTGAAACTACCCTGGCCTTTAGGATACCTAATAGTATTGTATTGTAACATCTTCAACCTGTCCCTTCACTGTGGGGGCCTTGGTTAACAGCTCTGTTACATTCCGAGGTTGACCTTTATGATTATTTTGAAGAGCACCTCCAGATCTGACCTTCTGTGAGTTGATGATATCATGAAGCAATAGGCTAAAGAATAGGAAACAAACAATAGGGTGTTCAATGGGCAGTGTCGACCTCAATAATGTATCGTGAAGGAAGAGTCAATTGAATCTAATGGCAGATTAGACGTGATTAGACACGAATCAGAAATTGCTCTAAAGGCAAGTTCCCTGGTATGTCCTCTACAAAACACTACCTCCTCAAGATGGTAACAGGTATGAATTGAGAAGAGGTTTCTGAAAGTCACATGGGAAATGCTGACTTACACAGATTTCTTTCTAGTAGGACTTTTCAGAGTCTTTCAGATGCACAAATGTTTTTTGATTCCGAAATGAGAGTTATGTGGTCATTGTCTGAGCATTTCCAAAACGTATTTCATCACAGAATCAGAATTATTTTCTCACCTGGGTAGCATCGTTCTGGACGAGTGCTTCACGGAGGTATTTTGCAAATCGATGCTCTATGGCTTTAAACCAGGAATGTGGTAGGACATGGATACCGTTGATTTAAGCCACCAAATCTACTGCGTGTCGACCACTTGAAAGGCCCTGTGGAGGCCAGAGATGAGTAAGACCCAGTCTCGGTGGCCAGTCTGGTGACCGGGCTTCGAGTACGGCGTTGGTGGCAAGGCTAAGGGTGGGAACAGCCTGGGAAGGCGTCTCCCGGCGGGGTTAGTGATGCAGAATTGGGTGAAGCAGCATCCTAAGGATGAGGAGTCCTGCTTTCTGCCTTGTCTCTTTCTCTCTCTCTCTCAGGTTCTTATGCTGGTATTTTTTAACCTGTTCACCTCAGAGAAATTCTGAAGAGAAAATGAGCGTTCGGTGTTCCACCTCAGGTGGTTGGAGTTAAACCAGTTGGAAGGTTCATTTGGAAAATTTTACAAAATTGACTCTGAGCTTTCGTTTTGAGGAGAGTCGGCTCTCAGTATATCAGGGGGATTGGTTCCGGGACCCTCCATGGAACCAAAATGTGAGGACAAAACGGCATAGCATTTGTCTATAACCTACCACATCCTCTTGAATACTTAAAATCCTCTCTAAATTATTTATAATACCTAATACAGTGTTAACACTGTGTAAACAATTGTGAGTACAATGTAAATAGTGGGTAAATAGTTACCAGCCTATGGCAAACTCACGTTTTGCTTTTCAGAATTTAATGGAATTTTTTTTCTTAATATTTTCCATCTGCTGTTGGTGGAATCACAGATGTGGAACCTGTGGACACAGAGGCCACCAGTGCCTGGTTGTTTCACCATCCCATTGACGTGCAGCTCTAATGTCAAAATCTAACCCAAGGAGAGGAGCCTGGAAAAACAAACAACACGCAAGGCAACCACCTCCTTTAGGAGAGGCGTGGTATTTCATTCAATGTTGGTTGAACCCAATGGCATAATCTACGGTTTCCTTTCTTAGGATTAAATATGAACTAGGGCCTCAGGGCGGATTTTCTTGGGACGAACCTTTCCTCTCACCCGACAGATCTGTGGGCTATTTCACCACTGGCTTGTTCTGCCTCTTAGGCCTTAGGAAACGTTTTGGCAGGTTGTGCCGTTATTTTGCTCATGTTGTGAGTAGCATTTCTCTTGACCTTTTGTTATTTACTGAAACAGTCCAGCCTGTTTTCTTTTAAGAGAAGCGTGAAATGAAGGGGAGTCGGCTGACTTTGGTATCAGAAGATGGACCTCAGGCTGCTTGGCTTCAAGGGGACTTTTCAAGTGAGGGGTTCACTGGCCTCGTTTCTTATTCACAGGGTTTTAAGGGGTCTTTTCAGGGGAGTTTTTTTTTTTTTTCTCACTGAAACAGATACGTGTAAGGTTACTCATGCCTTTAAAACATTTCCCACATCTAAAAACACAACCCTGTAAGAGTTTTCTTCTGACATCTTGAGCATGGTGGGTTGTCCAGGGCCTCTCTGGTTTTGAACGTGCTGTGACGTGTTTCAGGGGAAGACAGCTCTGACCGATGACCAGCAGTCCAGGTGGTCCAGGGGGCCCTGACGTATTATGACTCTTATGTCTCACGTGTTTCTCAGTGTCTCACAGGGGTTCTTTCTCCCTTCTTTCTTCCTACCTGGGCATGCTACACCTGTCTCGCTGGTGCTTTTGTGCCTCTGCCCTTGGTAGGGGACTCCCCATTCACTGCAGGTAAAGGAAGTACCAAGATCCCATTTCCTCTTCGAAGATGAGAAAAAGTGTGTGCATGTGTGCGTGTGTATTTAGAAGCATATGCTCTACCACTGAGCTACATCCCTGGCCCTGCGTGAGTATTTTTTTTATTTATTTTTCCATTCTTGGCCGACCCCTCGGCATCTGGAGTTCCCAGGCCAGGGATCAGATCCCAGCCGCAGTGGTGACCTAAGCCACAGCCACGGCAACACCAGATCCTTGACCCACTGTGCCAGGGCGGGGATTGAACCTGTGTCCCAGTGCTCCCAAGACACGGCAGATCCTGTTGTGTCACAGCAGGAACTCCTGCGTGTGTATTTAGATACACATTTGTTCCCGTCTCCCCATATATTTAATCTACTAGTGGTCTCTTTCTGCCTCAGGCAGAAAATTCAACAGGAAATCGCGTCTTTTCATTGGGCTCCCCATGGCTCTTGAACTCAGCTGCTCGCGTCAAAGACCTCACTCAAATTTTTGTCGTGTTTGTTCTCTTAGCCAAACAAGATGAACTTGACGTACATTAATCAGCCCAAATGATTTCTTGTGCCATTCCGTAATGACCTTGTGGGTTTGAGAATCACCACAGTCTCATCACGGGCCGTTGCTCTGGAGATGTTTCATTCATCTCTTCAGTCATTCAGTCGACAAATACTTACCATACTGTCCTCAGTGTCAGGTCGCACTGATGGATGGAGCCACAGGCTTCTCATTGAGCTTATATATGAATGCAGAGGTCCAGGTGATATGTAAGTAAACCAGAGTAAGGAGTTAGTAGATAGCAGAGGGAGAATGCCGGATAAACAGGGAGGGGTGAACTTGTGTAGATCCGAGTGTCCCTGGAGATGTTGGCCCCAGACCTGTCAGATAAGAGGAGCCCTGGAAGTCCTGGGGGGACCTTTTGGAGACAGAAGGCAGAGCAAAATCTTGGCCTAAGTTCCACTCCCCTCTCCTCCCTCCCTGTGCCTTATCTCCTGTATAAGTTTGGCACTTGAGGCTATGACCTGATTGCTCTTTAAACCTCTGTGTCGTTGGGAACACTCACGAAACAATAGAAAGATGCTGTCTTATTAGAATCCTGCTGAGTCCAGCGTGAACCTTTCAGAAACCTTAGTTATCTCCCCGGCAGCCCCCACCTCCGCCCCAGCTCTCCTATTCGGAGAGGCTACGTTGTACAGATCAGAAGATACAGTGACTTCATTTCTTAGAGAAAAGTCATAGTAAATCCTTTAAAATCCTCTGACCAGAAAAAGAAGCAGCCTAGAAGTTCAAATACAACAAGGCTGAGTTGGGTGAGCTACTCCCTGACGAACACTAACTTTCTCATGGCACTTTTTATTTTGCAGTAATGACAGATGCAAGACGTTGCAAAAATAGTACAGAGACATGCCTTAGACCCTTCACCTTGCCTCCCCAATGAGAACACCTTGCATAACGACAGCATATAGTATAATTTACATATAGTATAAACATTAGCAACACCAGGGAATTGCCATTAGTATAATCTCCGGACCTGAGATCTGAATAGGTTTCACCAGTTTTTACCTGTACTTGTTTGTGTGTTTGGATGTACTTTATCCCATGTTTGTTCCATCACCTCTAAGAAACTCCGTTGTCTCCTGGCACTTGTGTATGAGAAATCGCAGCAGATGTTATTCTGCTTCTCGTTTGGGTCGTATTCTGGATGGATCTGTAGTGAGAGAGGTTAACTAAATCTCTGAATTCTGTCGCTTGGTTGGCTGCCATGGAATCTGCATAACTGACTTACAAATGGAGATCCTTGGTCTGACTTGTAGGAAGAGCATCTTCTAAGCCCAGAACAAAACCCCACAGGTTTGAATAAATAATCTTGACCTCACCAAGGGAGCCCATCCGTTGAGACCAGTTGGTTTAAGAGGCTGTGACTAGTCATGTGACCTCCGTAGTTTACTTCAAAGAATAAAACCCTTTCCGATGCCACATCACTTTTGGGACTTAATCGCTATGGGAACCTTACTCCAATATTTCTTGAAGATGGCCAGGGAAGCAAACTCACGGGTAATGGGTACACAGGTTACCTCATCCTTGGATGCATTCCTTATAAAAAGAGGAGAAATTATAGAAGGATGCCCCTTTGTGTGTGGAGGGAAGAAACCTTTACGACGTGCAGTGAGCAAGAGTTTTAGGTGCAGGCTGAAAGAGAAACAGCTATAAACAGATTGAGGGAGAGACAACGGATTTAAGGGAAAACATCTGCCTGCATCTGACATCCAAAAGCTGCATCTGTGGCCGAGGATCAATCTTGTAGTGCTTAAAACGGAGTGCAAGGGGGCCCAAAACAGGCCCGGCAAGTTTCTTCTTTTTCCTTGAGATTTTCTGTTTGCTTTGCCCAGAATGCTGCCAGGCTCTGATGAAATAAACTCATGTGGTCCTGTTTCTTGATGCAGGATAAGCTTTCCTTGTAAGCTAACTTGAGAATGACTGAAGTGAAAGACATTTCACCTGTATAGTTCCAGACATACTCAGCAGAGGAGCCCATTTACTTTGCTAGATGAAACTTCTGGAAATCTCCAGATGTATTTCAAGTAGACGTTTTTAGTATTAAAAAGCTGGAAACCAGAAGAAAGGAGCAGATAGGTTCTTTTTAAAAAATATATATAGGGAGTTCCCGTCATGGCTCAGTGGTTAACGAATCCGACTAGGAACCATGAGGTTGCGGGTTTGATCCCTGGCCTTGCTCAGTGTGTTAACGATCCGGCGTTGCCGTGAGCTGTGGTGTAGGTCGCAGATGCAGCTCAGATCCCGTGTTGCTGTGGCTGTGGCGAAGGCCAGCTGCTGCAGCTCGGATTAGACCCCTAGCATGGGAGCCTCCACATGCTGCAGGTGTGGCCCTAAAAAGAAAAAAGAAAAAAAATATATATATATATATTAGAGTACAGTTGGTTTATAGTGTGCCAGTTTCTGCTGTACAGCAAAGTGACCCAGTCACGTGTCATGTATATATATATATTCCCTTTCTTATATTATCTTCCATCATAGTCTATCAAAAGAGACTGGCTATAGTTCCCTGTGCTGTACAGTGGAACCTCATGAGCGGGTAGGTTCTCATGAAGCCTCAGAAGAGATTCAGAGCATCTCTCTCAATGTTAGATTGAACTTAAAATTTGTCAAATAAGTCCTTGGCTTAGGTATTCTTTTCTTTTTCTCTTGAGTCACTTGTTTGTATCCTGTAGGCACAGCTCAAGAGGCTGGTTTAAAGGAAATAGGGATCAAGTGTTCCCCGCAGAGAGGCTAGTTCTCCATTTCTCTGAGTGGAAGCAAAAGTGGATCACGGGTGCGGGCTTCTACTCTGCCTCTTGCACATCACCTGGCCCTGTCACCCCGTCTGCCGAGTGGGATGCTTTACATTCCAAGATTATCCCCTTGCAGCACGTCACCGATGCAATCCGGTTCACCTGAAGACCTCCGTCACCGAGAGAGAGGAAGTGGTCCTCCGTTATTGTCCACAGCCTCTCGGGAAGTTTCACAGGCTTCCTGACTTTACCCTTCCCTCTCATCGTCCACGTGTGTTCCATCTTTTTAACTCTTGTGTTTATTTTTATACGTCTTGCTCCTAACCAAGATTGCAGTGAGATTCCTGTGTGCCGTTGCCGCATACGTTTTGAGCAATTTGAAATTGCATCAGATAGGAATTAGGTTTGTGTGATGCTGTTCACTGGAGCTCTGTTCTGAATAATGACGACAACAGCCTCTGCGTTTGGCAGCGGGGGCGGGGGGGGAACGTTGTAGTGAGAGTGGCTGATAATAAGGGAGGGTGGCACCAGAGTGTCGCGAAATAGCAGTAAGAGATGGTCACCTGCTCTTTGTGCTCAGAATCCCTCTCCGATGCAAGCACATCATAGACCCTCAACATGTGTTGAAATACATTGGGCCAGATACAGTATGTCCCCTGTTTCCAGATTTGTCCTCTATCATGTGAATGTCCTAAGCACTGTGTTGAAAATTAGGACAAGTTACAGTGACATCAGCTGGTTCACTTCAAGTCACATAGGTTGAATGTGGTTTGAACTCAGCTTTGAACCTGGTCCAAGTGTTGAGGAGACACTTGGTGTCAGGGACAGGCTCAAATTTCATTTTGTCTTTCTTATGGGAAATCTCTAGAACTGTTTCATGACACTCAGTGAAAGGACGAGGACTGGTCCAGTTTGAAGATCCCCAGCGCAGAGTAGCCCAACTCAAAACTTGTCAGCTGGTGTACTCATTTTGTGTTGTTTGCATTTCAGACCTCGAAAAGCATTAACTGAATTTTTCCAGACAAAGCAGGTGACCTTAGGACTTGGCATTCTTTGAGTTTACATCATAATTCAAATCCAAATCCTTTTTAAAAAAAGAAAACTGTATTACACACAAAAGGTGGCCTGATACTGAGGCGAGGAGTAATAATGGGCGGGGCAGTCTCAAATCAGGCCAGGGTGACAGGCTGGGACATCTTGTTTTCATCAAGCTCTCATAGCTACCTCTTACTTCTCTATGTTTGTGGGCTTTTGAGATTCTGTTGTGCTCTCTGTAGCTGGATGTTTTCCAGAGGGTCATCTAGAGAAAGGAGTATCCTCTGCATTAATAACCTTTGGAAGGATTTTAGCAGTAAAATCAGAGACCAAATGATCTGGTAGAGAATAGAAATGGGGTGGCGTTTATTTCCCTTTCCAGGAAAGTGTCAAGTTCATTACGCCCCAGCATCAGACCTTCTTCACCCAATATCTCTGCGATCTCGTATCAAGTTTACTCAATAATCGTGATGTAAATGGCAAATCTGCTACCCTCATTTTGGGAAAAAGAATTGTTCCTTTTAAAGGCATACAATATGCAAAGCAAGTGACTCCAACCTTTTACTTGGAGTAACAGCTAGTTTCTTCATGTTATGTGCTTTCCTGTTTCTTTGTTTTTAGGGTTTTTTTCATTTGTTTTTTGGTGAATTCATTAATGTGGAGTTACAAAGTAGCTCTTGAATATTTATGCTTGCTGCCCTTTATCTAATTATTGAAAAGCACAGGTGCCATATAAAAATTTAAAGGCTATACTGAGATGGGAGTTCCCTTGAGGTGCAGCTGGTTAAGGACATGGTGTTGTCACTGCAGCAGCTTCAGTTGCTGCTGTGGTGAAGGTTCCAGCCCTGGCCTGGAAACTTCTGCATGTCACAGGTATGGCCAAAAAAAAAAAAAAGGGTATACTGAAATGTATGTCAAAGATAAACACTGTAGATGAGGAGTCAGAAAACTATGCCTATGGGCCAAATCTAGCTTGACACTTGTTTTTGTAAATAAAATTTTATTGGAACACAGCCATACGTCTTTGCTTATAGCTTGTCTGTGGCTGTTTTCCTTTTATAACTGTAGTGAAAACAGAGACTGAATGCCTTAAAATATTCACTCTCAGGTCCTTTACTGAAAGTTTTCCAATTCCTGCCACAGACACCTCCATGATATTTATTTATTCATTCATTCATTTGACCCGTTGATATTCATTTGTTTGGTGAACATCAACTCTGTTAAAGACACTAGGACATGTAGAGATGAAGAAAGGAATTCCTAAAGTCCAAGAACTTGCCATGTGACAGAGACAATTCTCAAACTCAGATTGCCACCTCCTGCAACACATACCATAGACTAGAAAGGACTAAATTGCCGTGTAGTTCAGAGATGCTGGAGGCCCTGGACAAAGGGAAGGAACTGGGATAAGCAAAAGGATATTGCTTTCAAAAGTATGGCTCCCAGTGATTTCCCAGGGGGAACTTCATGAGAAATAAGAGTCATTTCCTTCATGGAACTTTATAAATTGTAGTATCCAAAAGGTGGAAATGATTTAGGATATTACTGAGCGCCCAGATTTCTTTATCTGAAAGCATATTTCCCCTGTAACTTGGGGAATAATCATATTTCTAGAAAATTTGTACAGGTTGGAAGGAAGGCTTCCTTTTTCAGGTGGGAAGACAGAAGGAATTCCTTTGCTTTTTTACTGACTGTTCCCTGAGGAGAGTAATAGTAAATAGTCTGGGTCTACAGAAAGGATCTTAGCAGGAAACCCCTCAAATATCAGATGAATTAAAAACAAGGTAAAATTATAGACCTCAAGCCACGAATAAGCATGACTTAGTGAGTCTCAGAATGCCACAGTGTGCCAGTGTGGAGAGAACTCTGGGTGAAGGTCCACGTCGAATGCCACCTCACCTGGAAGATTCCATGCAGGAAGCCTTTTGGAGTCTCCCAGTTAGGATTAATGTCTGTCTCTTCATTTGTGACCTGCTCAAGGGCCGAGTTCGTGCCCTTTTTGATTTTTGTATCAGCAATAGCGCCCACTCCACTGTTTCTGTTTTGCAAATACTTAGTGAATTAACATGAGCTGAATGCCAACTGACACACTGTGTCTTCAAAAATCTAGGTGTCCAATTTTAGTGAAAGACCCTGGACTTGAAGGTTTATCTAAAAACGAAGCAAGTGAGAATCTGTCCATTCTGCTGCCATCAGAGGATCAAAAATGTTGGCTGAATTCTGGTCACCCGTGCTCTATATTCATAACAGTAAAGTGACTGGAGCAAGTGCAGCTGATTTTTTTATTATTACTCAGTGAATTTTATTACATTTATAGTTGTACAACAATCATTACAACCAAAGTTTCTAGCATTTCCATCCCAAAGCCCAGCACGTCCCCCCACCCCCCAACCTGTCTCATTTGAAAACCAAAAGTTTTTCAAAGTCTGTAAGTCAGTATCTGTTCAAGTGCAGCTAATTTATGTTAGAACACAGCTCTGCCATGTTTCCCCCACTAAAAGCATACTCTTTCAACTGATAAAGGGAGTGTGTTTGTTGAGAAACTACTGAAAACAAATGATACTGGATTCCAACTGGTACATTGTATCCTAGGAAGCACCAAACTGAAATATTTCCCATTTCCTCCCTGAGCAGGAGGGCTCCTGAAGTTGCCCCCCAGCCCCCACCCTGCAACCCGACCCCAGCAGCTCCCGGGGCTCCAGCCCCTCCTTGCCAAGAAGCCCCAACCAGCCCTCAGTGTCTCCTCAAGTTTCCTCAGTGCTCTGCCTTCACAGAAACTGGGTGCCACTTCACAGGGGGTAGGCCTTCTGTAAGGACTAGCAGAGGGACACGCGTTCTGGAAGCTCATCTTGTTGCCCACCCCCACCCCAAGTCCGAAGAGGAATAATCCATCCCCTGCGTGTGAAGAACAAGCTTAGGGCATTTGCTGACAAGTAAATAAAGTCGCTGCCCACACTGCTGGGTGCCGTCTTCCATCACAACCGGCCAAGGAAACACTGCCTCTGCCGTCTCCTTCGGGCCCCACCGTATATTTATGAATGGGATCGCTTCCTCATTTTCTTTTCCTGTCAGTAGCAGGGAAGTCAGAAGGCATTACCTCCAAAATGGGGAAAGAACACTGTGAATCCACATATTTGCAGCCATCTGTGGCTGAGCCCCGATGTCACGGCCCTGTCGCTGCGGGGGTTTGTCCTGAGCTTCTGATTTATACCTCTTTACCCTTCGGAGGGCCTAAAAATGCTGAGGTGAGATGAAATGACTGATTAGCCTCAAGTTCTGTTTTCACTGGAGTCTTTCTGGACAGCCTCTGATTCCTTCCCCTTTCAAGCCCTCGGTGGCATGAATCCACTGGGTTTCTGCCCACATCACTGCATTCCTAGGATGCCTTTCACAGGCCTTTGCAAGATCATCTGACAGCCGCCTGTGAGGTCAATGAACTTTATACATAATTAAACCTTCGCAGTGAGGAGAATTAATTTTTTTTTTTTTCCCCTCCCTGAGAAGCGGAGAAACAGGACATGTTATGCTGCCCTCCATTACTGAGGAAAAGTTCTGTGGAGTCATCAGGCTCGTTTCACATGATTTAATGCTGAACCGAATAAGAAAGTGGTTGCATCCTCTACTGGGCCTCACAGAACAGTCACCACCCACACTGTTTATTCAGACTTGAATCTTGGCCATTTGGGGTTTAAGCCAGAAGAAAGGGGGGGAAAATCCAACCCTGGAATGAACGCTTTTGAAACTCTGTATTCTTGATGAAATGCGGCCAAGGATTCTTTAAAAAATCTATTTAAAATCAATTACTGGGGTCGTATTTTCATTTACAATGGCTTGTTAGCAACAGCTTATTTTCTCTGTTTCCATCCAGCTTTGGAGTCAGGGCTGGAACTGGAATCTGCTCTCTGTTTGCCTGGGTATCTGATGCCACCACCCAACTATGTGGGTAATTGGGCAACTCTGACCTTTGACCAGCTTTCCATAAAATAACAAGGAAAGGTGTGAGGAGGCAAGGAATCAAATGAAAACAAGCCTAAGGGATTGCAGAAAGAGTGCTTCATCCCACCTCCCACCCCTCCCTGGGGGCAGGAAAATAGGAGCCATCTCTCATACTAGAGGAAAGAGAAAGCAAGGGGGCAGGACTGGGTATGCCTGGGAAGAGAGGCCCCAGGATCATCTGCCAGGGTTGGAAAAAAACAAACAAACAAAACAAAACTCAGATATGTCAGATTGTCTCCGGTTTTTAAACCTCTCTAGAGGAGGTTCTGGAACCTCCCTCTGTTACCCACACTACTCCGATGCGTTCCTACGGCCAGGAAATTCTTATTTCCAGCCTAAACTGTGCACGTGGAGCTACTTCAGGGGCTAAATTATTGATGGGGACCACCCCACCTCCCCAGGCACGTGTTACTCCGAAGCTGGGATGGAACCTGTGAGTTGCTGATGGGTTGAAGCTACTGTCACTTTGCGGTCCATACCCAGGCCACCCCGGGTGACCCGTGGAACTGGTGTTGGGCACAGGATGGAGGAGTGTTCAGAGAGACTGGTGCTGTTACCCGGCGTTTGTGTGGGTCACCAGGAGGAAAGGACATCGCTGTGACATGTCCACATATCTAGGAATGAGCCTCGCAACCATGTGCAAATATTAAATGTAAACCTCCGCTTTTGGATTTTAAGAGATCCAAGTTTTTAAGGAGAAGCTCCTGAAAACCGGAAGGGAGGTAGACTCTTGAATTTCACTGGCCTCAAGATGGTAGTTCCGCTCCTCACTTCTATAAATAAGAAGAGCTCAGACTCCCAGGGTAGCTGCTGTGCCACCAGTTCTATCCCCGGCCCAGGAAATTGCACATGATGTGGGCGGGGCCAAAAAAATCAGAGCTGAAAGCCAGAGAGCATGAGGGACCAATCTTGGACTAGACGTCAGGTCTCATGCATGCTCCCTCCCTGTCCCCAGCATCCTGTCCTTCAGAGGTTGGTGACCTGGGGGCGAAGTTATGCTGGGACTGAGGTCATTTTCTCACTTCCCCTGGCCCCTTCCGCCTCCCCGGCAGATGCGCAGGGAATGGTCAGCACCACCGCGACAGATTCATTGAAAAGCTGTCAGATGACCCGGGCAGTCTGGCTCCTTCCCTTTTTTTTTTTCTACATCAAGTTATGTCATTGCCCTACCTCAGGCTGCACTCTGCTCCAGAAAGGAAGAGATTGTCTTCCCTTTCATCCTCCCACCCCCATCTGCACCGAGTTCCAGTTCCCTGTGCATATAAATTACTGAATGAGTGGAGGGAACAGGCAATTTGATTGTGAGGGTGTTGAGGCAAAGTAAGCCCGGTGTCCGCTCCGCCCTCACCTTCCCTGTCTGTCAAGTGATAGTAATACTTGTGCTAACTGCCTGAAGGGCCCCTAAGAACAAATGATAATATCTATCAATATCTTTAAAATATGCAAAACGCAGGGTTCTGACGTTGTGAAATATTTCAAGCAAACAGGAAATGTAGAGAATAAGATAGCAAACGCCTGTGTATCTACCGCCGCTGTCACGTCTTCATGCGCTGTGGGCTTCAGATCTTCCTACCTAGCTTTGAAATGAGAGCGAAAGAGCGCCAGCACGCACTTCCTCAGTCCCATTCCTCTTTTCTCTTCTCTGAGCTTCACAGCTTCCATTTACATTTGGTGTCTATTATTACTAAGCATGATTGCATGTTTTACACGTGTGTTTCCATAGACGGCATGTATATTTTTCACTGTTTTCGATCTTTCTCTGTACGATATCGTTGGCTCTGGTGAGACTCAGCTGTTGTAAAACATGGACCTCTAACCTGATCCATGCCCCATGCTGTGTGGTGGTCTATCAAAGGAAGGTCATCGCGGTTGTTTCTAACTTTTAAAATGTCCATTTGAAGAATCTGATCGTGGTTTCTAGCTTCGTGATGTTACAGACGGTGCTGCAACACGTGCATGTTCTTTGCCTACATATGGGAGAGTTGAGTTTCTCTTGGAGATAGAGATAGGTAGACAGACAGACAGACAGACAGACAGGCAGACATATTGCATATCTACATATGCAATATGTCCAGGAGCAAAGTGATAAAGTTAGAACATCTTCAACTTCCCTAGATGTCTCCAAATTGCTCTCCAGACTGATGGTATCAATTCACCACCCGTGTGGTCTGAGAATTCCTACTGCCCCCTATTCTCTCCATATGTGTCATCGCAAATTCTTATTTAAATTTTTCTTTTGCCCATCTGATGGCCATGTAGAGTTTAGATGTGATTTCCAGATTTCTTAGGGAGGTTGAGCATCTTTTCATCTGCTTACTGAAGTCAGGTTTCCCCCTTTATGAATTCTTTCTTTTGATCCTTTGCCTGTTTTTCTATTGGTGTGTTTGTTTCTGTACTGATTTATTGGAGTATATAAAATGTTCTTGATACCAATCACTGGACTCTTACATGCACGGCATGTATCTTCTCTTGGTTTTGTAATTTTACTTTATTGATGGTATGCTAAGAGTTTTTCATTTTGTTTTATTCTTATAACAAGTTTGTCAGTTAAATATGATCTCTATTCTTATCTTATCTATGAAGATAGTGCCTCTTAGAGAGTTTAAGTAAATAGACTGAAGTCTCACAACTGGTAAGTGGGGGGCTCGATCAAGTCCAAATCTGTCTAGTTCCAGAGTGCTCTTTAAGGCATAAGCACTGTGAACCTCCTCATTTTACAGATGAGCCCACCAAGGCTCAGATTACGTTCCGTGATTTGCTCGGCATCACACAGTGCAGTAACGTTAGAACCAGAACTATTCTTCAGGTCTCTAGATGGCTAGCACAACTATGTATCTAGATAGACAGACAGGGGAAAAGCGGAAAAAAATACTGCATCCACATATCCACATGTAACTTTATAAAATGACAAACTATTTGAAATACAAACAAAAAAATCAGAGAATAGCACAGCAACCAGTAGTCACCTCTGCTCAGATTTAATGTGTTGACATTTAGCTAGATTTTAAAAAGTTTATTTTTTGCTGAAAATATTACAGTTAAATCCTTTTTTCTACCCTACCCTGACCCCATTCCCCTCCAGCTTTACTGGAGGTAGCCACTGTTGTGTATCGTTTCAAAGTTGTATCATTACACACACGTTGTTGCATTGTCTCCTGGCTATGTGTCAGGAACAATAACTAGTAATTTTTTTGTAAGTTTAAAACATTTATGGTCATGTTCTTAGTAATCTGTCTTTCTGCAACATGCTTTATCACTCAAAATTAAATTACAGTTTTAGGATGTTTCTAATTGATGCAGAGCTAGTTTCCTTACTTGCTACATCAATTCCTTTTATGAATATATCATAATAGATCTACTTTCTAATTGACAGGAGTTCATTTTATACACAGTTGTGAACTTCCTTCGGCTTATTTCCCCATGTGGACGTGTGAGCTTCTCAAAGGCAGAGGTGCAGACATGGATTTCTGGGTTTTGGGGGACAGACATCAGCCACTTTGGTAGAAGGTACTGAATTGCTTTCGATTTACACTTCCAGCAACCATGTATCAGAGTTCTTGTTGCTCTGTATCTTTTCCAACTGGGCATTATCAGGCTTTCACATTTTGCTAATCTGACAGATTGGAAGGTATCTTATATTGTGGTATTGATTTATATTTTTCTGATTTCAGGTGATTTATGCTTTTCTTTCTCATGATTGTTGGTCATTTGTGCTTATTTTTTTGTGTATTGCCAGTTTATAGATTTTGCTCATTTTTGGTGGAGGGTTATTTTTTTTTCTTTACAGATTACCAGGTGTTTACTACGTATCTTGTATACTTAAAAACAAAACAAACAAAAAAAGCTTCTCTCTCCATTTCTTGCCTTTAGCCTTTGTGTTTTGGTGTCTTTTGTCACATAAGCTTTAAGATCAAATTGATCAACATGCCCTTTTTTTTTTTTTTTTTTTTTGCTTTATGGTTTGTGCTGTTGTGTTATTTCCTAGTGTGGAGTTATAAAAATAGTGACTATTTTTTTTCCTAATATTTTAAAGTTTACAGTAATTTTCTTGGAATTCGTTTTTGGATATAATGTGAGTTAGAGATTTTTTTTTTTCCATATGAATAACCAGTTGTTCCAGAACCATTTAACAAACAGTTCAGTCATTTCCCACAGCTTTATAATGCTACTTCTGTCACATTCCCAGTACCTACACACAGAGGGGCTCTCTCTCTTATGTTGGTCTACTTATCTATATCTAAACCAATCCTATTGTGTCTTAACTATAAGGCTTTCATAAATGTCTTGGTATTTTGAAGGACAAGTCTCCATCTTTTACTTTTTCAGTTTTGTCTTGGCGTCCCCCCCCCTCCCCGTTGTCTTTTTAGGGCTACACCTGTGGCATATGGAGGTTCCCAGGCTAGGGGTCGAATCAGAGCTGTAGCTGCTGGCCTACACCACAGGCACAGCAACACAGGATCCAAATCACATCTGTGACCTACACTGAAGCTCACGGGCAATGCCAGATCCTTAATCCACTGAGCGAGGCCAGGGATCAAACCTACGTCCTTCTGGACTGGGTTTCCTTTCCTATTTTTCAGATTGGGTTTGTTATTGCTGAGCCAGGACTGAACTCCTTGGCTGTTTTTTTGACCTTAATTCTTCTGTATAAATTTTTAAACCAGCTAAAAATGTTTGTGAAAAACCTTTCTGGGACTTTAATACAAATTATATTCAATTTATGTGGGGAATGAACTGATATTGGTATTGAGTATTCTCATCTCTGAGCATGATATATCACTCTATTTAGGTCTTATGACTTTCAGTGAAGTTTTATAATTTGCTTTCACTTAGCTCTTGCACCTCTCTTTAGATTTATTTCTAGGTTTGTCATAGTTTATTGCTGTTGCTCACAGGATCTTTTAAAAGTTACGTTTTTAATTGGTTGTTGCTGGTAAGGATGCCATGGATATTTGTATATTAATCTTGTTTCCAGAATTCTTGCCAAACTCTCTTAAAACTTGTAGTTTCTCATGGATTCTCTATGTAGACAATCCTATATGCAAATAATTCTTTTGTTTGTCCATTTCAAATCCTTATTTCTCTTACTCCTTTTTCTTGTTTTATTGTATCAGCCAACTATCTCACACAGTGATGAATAGAGTGGTGGTAGAAAAAGCGCATTTGTCTATGTCCTGATTTTAAAGGAAATATATTCCTAAAGTTTATTGTACGTTCTTAATAGAAACTGCTTAGTAAAAACCTCCTTCTATGCTTGGCTGTCTAGGTATTTCGTTGTATTTTTAAATTGTGAATAGGTGTTAAATTTTATAAATGTTTTCTCTTCATCTATTGTGATGATCAGTTTTTTCTTCTTAACGTGTCAGTGTGGCAAATTATAGTAAGACTTTCTAATGTTGAATCTTCCTTGAGCTTCTGGGATAAATCTTATTGGATCATTTTACACACATACACATGCACACACACACACGCATACCATATACTACCATGTGGTAAATATATATGATTATAATATATATGATACATTATACATATCATATAAAAACATATTTTAAAGTAAATGTATAGTTATACACACACTACACTGTGAGGTATGATTGCTAATATTTTATTTAGGATTTTTGCTTTGATATTTTTAACTGAGATTGACCTATTGCTTTCCTTTTTGTACTGTCTATTTCTAAAAAGTAGCTTTAAGACAGAACTTATAAAAATACATTCAGGAGTTTTTGTTTTTTTCTATTTTTTGGTGTATCAATTTTTTTTTTTTGTCTTTTAGGGTTGCACCCGTGGTGTATGGAAGTTACCAGGCTAGAGGCTGAATCTGAGCTGTAGCTACTGGCCTACGCCACAGCCACAGCAATGCGGAATCTGAACCCCGTCTGTGACCTACACCACAGCTCGCAGCAACTCCGGATCCTTAACCCACTGAGCAAGGCCAGGGATTAAACCCGCATCCTCATGGATGCCAGTCGGGTTCACTAACCACTGAGCCACGACGGGAACTTCTTGGTGCATCAATTTTGGTAACATGTTTTTCTAGGAAATTTTCCATTTCATCTGTTTTTAGTTTTATTGCTTTAAATTAGAGAATAGAATTATCATACTTTAAAGCAATCTTTACTATATTTATAGTTATGTCTCCTTTTCATGCCTAAAAGTGTTTATTTGTGCCTTCTTTTGTTTCTCTTGCTTGTTCTTATTGAATACCTACCTACTTTATTAGTCTCTCTATCTTCAAAAAATCCATATTTGTTCCTATGTATATAGCTTCTTTGCTTTTATTTAACTGATTTGTTGTTATCTTTATCATTACCTTCCTACTACTTTATTTTTATCCATTTGTGGAAAAAGAATATATTATCTTTGAGTTTATTTTATTAATTTTTTTATCTTAATTTAAAAATTTTCTTGTTTTCTGAAATTGCATTTAATAAAATTCCATCTACTAATATCTAGGGTTTTAGTTTCCAAATAGTTTGTTACTTTTGTTTTCACTTCGTTTAATAATTTGGCAGTATGTTTTTGAAATTTCAAGATGTTCTGGGGTTCGGGGCCTGTGGTTTTGTTACTGGTTTCAACTTTTATTGTATTTTGGTTGATGAGCGTGGTCTGAATGTTAGCAATTCTTTGAAATTTGTTGAGACTGCCCTGTGGCCTAGAACCGAGTCAGTTTTTATAAGCATTTCATGTGTATTCCTTATTTATTGAATGAAGTGTTCTCTTTATAGCCATTGGATGAAGTCTGTAATATGCATTATTTAAATTTTTCCTATTTTTTAGATTGATCTGTTGATTTCATAGCGATATGTACTAAAATCTCTCGCTATAATTTTGAATTTGTTACCTTCATATAATTAAATCAGTTTTTGCTGTATATATATTTGACACTGTGTGGTTAGGTATACTGAAGAATTGCTGGTGAATGTATCTTTGAATCATGAAACAGTGATCTTCTTTATCCCTCTAGATGTTTTTGGCTATAAAGGCTATTTTATCAGATTAAGTCATTCAATTAAAATTATTTATTGAGCATTTGCTATTTGTAGGAACACCTGTTATTGGTATACATTTTTTCATGTTTATCCTTCCTGTAACATTATATTTTAAACTTCTCTCTTGTAAACAGCTGGAATTTTACAAAATTCAGTCTGAAGATTTCTTCCTTTTAATGAATTAGCTTAAGCCATTTACATTTATTAAGTCATATATTTAGAATTCACAAGGAATCCAAATGTTTTCTGTCTGCATGCTTCATCTTTACTTATTTTTTCTTCCTGTCCTTCCTTCTATTAGATTACTTGAGTTTCCTTGTTGATTTTGCATCCTCTTCCCTGTGCCCAGTCTCTGTTCCTCATGTGTCAGTAGGCCCCGAGCCATGGCCATGCTCAGGGCCCAAGCACAGATGGCTATATTTCAAGAAGACCTGCGCAAAAGATAGAACCTGCTCGGGAGCTATCTCCCCAGAAGATTTCTTAGTTGGATGCACTTTGGAAAGAAACAGCTCTCAAGAAGCCAACCCGAGTTATTTGATGGCCCCACTGGATGTTCTGGAGCCTATCCAGTCCAGAAGAAACAGGAAAAAAATGGAAGAAACAGCAGGATAAGGAGGATACGGATGAAAAGACAGAAGGGAAAGATGAAAGCAAAGGTCCGCCTGGTGGTCCAGTGGATGTCAAAGAGAGGAACAAAGTCCTCCTGTAGTGCCTGAAGCCAGGGACCAGAAGTGTTCCTGAGCAGTCACCATGGTCACCACCTGGTTGCAGCTGTAGATACCTTGGGCTGAAGATTGGAAAAGTTTTGAAGAAGATTTTTGAGCAGATGAACAACCCTCACGCCAAGCTGGAAGGCTTCCACATTGAAGCAGAGCACCAGGACCCTACCAGTGGTCGTGGAGACCCACTAAGCTTGTGCTGTGTTGTATGATGTCATCCTGAAGAATTTCAAGCTCAAGAAGCTCAGGGGAGATTCAAAGGGAATGATGTGTTGAGAACCTCCTCTCATTCTGTGATGGGTCGAGCAAAGACCTCTCTGCCTCTTAAAAGGGGCTCCAGACTTTCCCCCGCCTTTCTCCTGTTGAGGTTTCTCCTTCATCTTGTCTCCCAAGCACAAAAATACAGTCATACTGTTAAAACAATGATTACTATTTTCCTCTTGATTTGTGATGTATACAGTTTGTTCTGTATCTCAGCTGTTACGCTTAAATCATAAAAATTATATTTGAGTTCACAAAGTCTAAAATTAAATCATTATCTGTATCTCTGCTTCCAAAACAACATAATATAGACTCCTTAGAAAACTCTACCCCAGCTTTTCTCTCTCGTGTTCTAATATGACACCATCAGCTCTTTTATTATCTTCTATCATTTTGTTTTGTGTTGTTTTGTCCACATAAAATTGTTTTTACAAACATACTTTTTAAAATTTTTGAGGCATCAAAAGAGATGCCATTTTATTGGATAAGAATATGAAATCCAGAACGAGACTGCCTTGATTTGAATTCCAGTTTAATTGTAAATTACTTAGAACGGTGCCTGGTATGCAGTCAAGTAAATAGTAAGCCCTCGATAAATATTATTGATGTTGTTTCTCAAAGTTCGTCCCCCACTTTCTCAGGTCAAATTCCTTCCTATTGAAGTACATCCTTGAGTAGTTATTTCATCAAGGATTTAGAGCATTGAAACTATCTCAGACTCTATCTGAAAATATCTTTAATTCACCCTTAGTCTTGAATAATAATTTTCTAGGTATAGAATTCTACATAGATATTTTACCTCAGCATTTGAAAATATTAGTTCATTGCCTTCCGAGATCTATTATTGATGAGGTTCAGTCAGTGACAGTCTGTTTTTGTTTAGAGGTTTTGCGGTTCACAAAGATTGATGGCCTTAAAGATTTTTGTTTGTTTTTCTTTTTGTTCCTGTCTTTGATAATCTGCAGTTTCACCACAGTCCTTTTTGGGATTCATTATGTCTCTTGATCTAAGAATTCCTAGTATTTATTGATTCTGAAAAAATCTGACATAATCCCTGAATATTGTCTCCCACAGTTTTGTCTATTTTTTGTCCAGTCCTCTGTTGTATGTTATTAGATCTTGTTCTTCTCTTCTTCAAGTCTGTTAACCTGTTTTTTTTCATATTTCCTATATCTCTATTTTTCTGTGGTCTATTTTTTTCTTAATTTCCCCCTACCATTTCTATTCTTGTCCTCCTAAAGGTGTACAAGTTGAACATCTGGTATGCATCCTTCCATATGTTTTTCCAAGCTCTTATAAACATAAGCACATTTTTTTATATGTATAGATCAAATAACAGTGTTTTGAAATTATTTTGTGGTGCTGTGGGTTGGGGATGAAATAGCTTGGGTTGCTGTCAGTGAAATAGCTTGGGTTGCTGCTGTGGCCTGGGTTTGATCCCTGGCCCAGGAACTTACAGTTTTGGGGCAATAGCCAAAGAAAGAAAGAAAGAAAAAGAGATAGAAAGAAAAAACAGTTGTTTTGTTGTTTGCAAAAAATTCAATCATACCTTGTGCATTACTTTATAACTTGACTTTCTCTCTTAATAGTACGTTAAGGATGCCTTCCAGATAAGTATATAAAATTTAATTTTTTAAAAAATAGCTAACCAAATCCCATAATATGGCTGTACTATAATTTATTCAGCCTTTCCACTTTTGGTGAACCTTTAGGTTATTTTCAGTTTTGTGTCTGTACAAACATTGAAAACATCCTCCTACATATGTACTTATGTGTTGGTTCCTTAATTTCTATGGGAACAAATTCTACCTCACTTGCTTCCCTTGCCCGCCCCCCCACTTCCCAGAGAACATCACCTTCTTTATTTTAGCTCTTTTTTCAGGCATTTCTAAATGATGCGTATGCTGTGATCTTTTGTTATTGACTTTACTCATGATGTCTTAACTTCCTATTATATAAATGCAAATTTAGCTTTCTTACATATCCACTGCTTTCCCAACCCCTTTCTCTTAATATTAATTATTTTGCAATATTGGATTTTATCAGTTGTTAGTGTTTTTGCTGTTTGGCCCATGGAAATAGCAATAACGGTCAAATTTTTTGTTTTTATGAAGTTAATATCTGTCTATTATTTTTTTAACTGACTTTTTTTCAATGAATTTTATTATATTTATAGTTATACAACCATCATCACAACCTAATTTTATAACATTTCCATCCCAAACCCCCAATCCACCCTTCTTTCCCCTCACCTGTTATGTTTCCTAGTCTCACAGTACACTTTTCCACAAGGCTGATCACTCAGAAATTTGTGAGGAAGTTCCCTTGTGGCACAGTGGGTTAAGGACATGACGTTGTCACTGCAGTGGCTCAGGATGCTGCTGTGGTATGAATTCCACCCCTGGCCTGGGAACTTCCACATGCTGTGGGCATGGCCAAAAGAAAAAGAAGAAATCTCTTAGTTCTCCTTCTTTTTGTGGCAGCATTCTTCCTGGAGACTTCCATTTTCCTTTTATCTGGACTTCTCTTCAGGCCTGTTGCACAGCCGTAGTGCTGGGCTTGCTCTTTCTTGCTATTCTAGAACTTTCCCTGGCCTTTTCTCTGAGCTGGATCCCCTCTCTTGATTTACTCCATCACTTGAGAAAGCGCACTTTCCGACCTTTAAGAATTAAAGCCTTGTGCCCTGGTGGTGGCCTCACTCTGTCTTTCTCTTGATCCGCTGGTCCAGGCAGCTCCCTTCTCCACTTAAACCCTCTGCTTTAGTCCTGTGTTAGGTCATATCTAGTTCCCTCTTTTTCCACTCTCATTTTTCTGGGGGCTTCCAATCTACAAGCAGCCTTTCAAAAGTGGATGCAAGAGAGATAGATTCATACTTTGAATGTCTAGGAGGTCTTTTGTTTTATCTTCTCACTGGAATGCTTATCTGTCTTGCACAAGAAATTCTAGGGCAAAACTAAATTTTCTTCAGTGTGAAGACATTGCTATAGTGTATGCTGTCTCCCAGTGTTGCTCTTAGAAGGCTAAAACCATACTGATTCTTGATGCTTTGTACCTGACCTTTGTAAAACATATCTCCTTGGACCTTGTAGAATCTTTTCTTTTACTCAGTATTCTAAATTTCACAACAATTTTCTTAGTCTGTTTTCATCTATTGTACTGAGCAATCAGTGTGTTCTTTCAGTCTGTCAAATTCACTTATCTCTGTTAACTCATCTTTCTTTCCAGAACTGTGGGTGTTGTACTTTCTAGACCAGTCCTCTAATTTCTTCTATTTTCCATCCCTTTATCTGCTGCTCTCTTTGGGGGCAATTTCTTTAACTTCAATTTCCAACCTGTCTATTGCATTTTCATTTTTGTTATTGTTTTAAATTTCCTCTTTTCATCTATAAATGGTCCTTTTTTTAAGCATTCTGTTCTGTTTTCATGTGACATTCTTTTAGCTTTCTGAAAAAAAAATTCTCTTTTGACATTTTCTTCTCCCTTCATGGCCTCTATTTTCTCAGTGTTGCCTTTTTCTGTTTGTCTATTTTGAACTCTTATGTTTCAGGTAGAGGCTTTCCTTGCATGTCTGGTAATCCTTGACTGTCTGGTCATATTTAAGAATGATGAACTAGTAGGTTCATTGGAGGAACCAGTAAGTTTATTAGAAAAACTCATAGGTTTATTGGAAGTTTACTGTGGGCTCTGAAGATGTGTGGGGCTTTTCGACTTTGAGCATTTCCGTAGAGTAGTATGTTAAGGCCATTTGTTGGGAACTCCTAAAGTCTCTTGTGAAGAACCTAAGGAAACAATCCAAGTCTTCAGGGAGCACTCTTCCAAAGTCTCCCCTGGGGGGTGAAGCTCTGCCTGTTCCAGTGCGAAGAGCTAAAGCGAGGGGTCAGCCTTCGATGTGCATATTTTCTGCTTTGTTTGATGTGTGGCAGCTCCTAGTCCAGGAACCCTGTCTCCAGAGGTCACCCCTCCAGCTCCTCCAGTTGGGACAGAGGCTGCCACCCAGCGAGGTGGACCTGAGGAGGGGACCTGAGGGCATAGGGAGATAATTGGTTCTTCAACAGCTTTCATCTCATCTCATTTCAGTCACTCTGCCCTACCCCAGTTCCAGAGGTGACTTAGTACTGTCTGTTCTTGGACCTTTTTCAGTCTCTGCTGGTTGGTTCCTAACTTTCCTTATTCCTGGTTTAGGATTCTGCCTCCTGTGTTCTGCTAGTTCTGTTACCACTGCTCCATCTGTTTTCTAACTTCTCAGATCTTATTGCTGCTATCTCTTCACCTTGTTCTCCTAGTCCTGGTGGGTTTATGTCTTTTAAACGGTCACCTTGCCTAGTTGTAGTGAGGTTTCAGTGTGACCAATATTAGATATGGTGTGTTCAAGTTTCCGTTGTTACTTGGAAGTCCTGTGTTATATTTTGGTTGATTTCCTTGAATCTTTTTTCCAGTTCGCTAATTCTATACTTGTAACTATAGAATTAGTGAACTATACTTTCTAACTTTTCTGTTAAGTTATTTTTAGGAGATCTATTTTGTTGTTTTTAAAACTCTGCTCTTTTCTTTTTCTTTGTTATTTACGCCTATTCTTTCATTATAGTTTTTAGTTTTCCTTTTATCACTTTAATAATTTGAAGCAATCTTATTTTGTTGTCCATTTCGGGTTATGGTATTTTCCCAGCTTTTAGATTTTAGTCTAAAAAAATATCTCTTCATGACTGTCCATCATGGTAGTTAACTCCTTTATGTGGTATGTGTGTGCTTGTGTTTTGGCAAGTTCATCTTCACAGAGATTTATTTCCTATGGGAATCTTGTGAATTCTGAGTTATGAAATTGTCACCATGCAGTGGTCATATGTTTGTCTCTTTTGGTGATCGAAGGAGTTTCAGTGGTCCTGAAACTGTATTTATATTCACTGCCCATCTCACACCCAGACACGCTGATAATGTAAATTCTGATCCTACAGCTGAGTGGGATTCATGTTTAGGGTTTTTCTTTCTCAGACGTGTCCAAGCTTTGCATTTAAGATGGTTATCTTGTCTTCATCTTGCAGCCAGGGGGGCAGTGGTTTTTGTCCCCTTTCATGGATAAAGTGACTTTTTAAGGCTTTGATATTTAGGAAAAGAATTCGCTCAATCTTGCCGCCCTGTCCCCACCTCACGCAGGACCAAGGCCACGTCTCTTCACGTGCATTAGAATCGAACCACTGTCCCCAGATCCCCAGAAGTATTTGTGTAGGTCTGAAACTCCCGTTGACATCATGAGTCAACTTTTTGTTAAAGCTCTGGCTTTACTTTGGTCTTCATTCCTGGAGCCCATTCTTCTCTCCCTTCCTTCCTAGCCCTGAGCTCTGATTTTTTTTTCCCCCAGAAGTTCCTATTTTTATAGCGGAAAGGGACCCATAGGATCAGCCTGATGTTTGCAATTTTTCTGGAAATAAACCGTCACATCCTCTATGGAGCTAAACCTGGAACGTACTAAACAAAACGTGGAATCTACTCTAAAGGGCTTCTGAGAGATCACTTCATCCAACACTAGCATTTTAGGAGACTGAGGCTCAAGACTGAGGAAGCCACTTGCCCCCAGATACATGGCCAGTTAGTGGAAAAAACTGAAGATAGATCACAAAAGGTGGCCACCTTTTTCTTACCATATCACAGGGAGGAGCAACGTCACCAAGCAGCTAGAACTTGTCTGCTTGCAAGACTCCTCAGTCTTGGTGAATGTTCTGCCTTAAATCACTGTGAGATTTTGGGAGGTTGTGTTGGTTTTGTGTTGTTTTTTAATCTTCTGGAATATAAAGTAGTAATGGCCATAGAATCACTTAGATGGTTTTTCTTCTGTCCCAATTTTGTTTTCTTTTTTCCTTTTTTCCTTTTTTTTTTTTTTTGCTTTGTAGGGCTGCACCTGCGGCATATGGAGGTTCCCAGACTAGGGGTTGAACTGGAGCTGTAGCCGCTGGCCTACACCACTGCCATAGCAACACAGGATCTGAGCCACATCTGTGACCTACACCACAGCTCAGGGCAACGCCGGATCCTTAACCCACTGAGCGAGGCCAGGGATTGAACCTGCATCCTCATGGATGCTAGTCAGATTCTTTAACTGCTAAGCCACAATGGGAACTCCTCAATTTTGTTTTCTTTTTAAATTTTTCCAAAGAATAGTACATCTTCCCCTTTCCTTTCTTTTCTTTTCTTTAAGACCCGATTCATGTTCTATGACCTCTCAGAAATCTCCCCTGAAGTCTGCAGCCCATCAAGGGTTTTTTTCCTTCTCTAACTGCTTTTGACACTGTCATTTGAACCACCTAATTGGCACCCTATTATAAACCTGTCTGACCCTGTTTAATGACTGAATGTGGATATGCTTGGTCTCCTCAACGAAATTGTAAGTGCTAGTTTGCAGAAACCGTGCTTGGACATCGTTACCATTTCCCGAAGTGTTTTTCTTGATTAATTGATGAGGAAACAACTTAGAGGAAATATGTTCCCTGTGATAGAGCCTGGGCTTGGTGTCAGGAAGCCTGGATTCTGCGCCTTTTCTCGGCATCATTTCCCTGGTGTATTTGAGCAAACCATCTTGCCTTATATGATCAGGCCACTGTAATCTGGCAATGCACTCACAGCTAGAGTGGTCATATAACTTATCTTTCAAATGGGGACAGTTAGGAGAGCAAAAGGGGAGGCACTATGAATAATTTTTCAGGGACAATGGGTGTCCTAATGAGCCAGGACGCCTGGTCACCTTATGTCAGAGATCACCTTGAGCTCTTCAGAAAACTCTGCACATCTGCTCTCAAAATACAAGTCTTGAAATTAAAAAAAAAAAAAAAGGTATCATCCCTTATGAGAGCGCTCATTCACCAGCACAACCTCACAGGTAATAAAAGCGTTTTGTTTTCCCAGGCATTCATATTTTCTCAACTACTTTCCTGGCTTTAAATGCTTATTATAACTGAAGTTAAAGAAATTATGGGTTTGAGAATTAGTACTGTTAAGAGACAAATGCCTTTATTTTCCATATCAACCCCACTCTTTGTCCTGGAAGAGAAGAACAGAGAATTTTCAGGATTCTGGGCTTTGTTTTCTTGGGTGCTTTTTGAAACATAGGCTCTTACCCCTAGTATAACCAGTGATGGAGGGAAGGTCTCCGAACGGTAGTTGATCCCCAAGACTGGGTATGTCTTCATGTAAAGGTGTGTTCAGTGGCTTAGGGGAGTAGGTGAGGTAGATCTTTAAGAAAGACACATTATGGCTCGCTAGCTGGCTCGCTTCTGCAGCTCTTGCCAGAGTGCTCTGTACACAGCAGGTGCTTCATAAATGTTTGTTAGCTTGAAATTCCAAGGAACACCTGGAAGACAGTGGTGGCTAGTAAATTCATTTACCAGTGCTGGTCAGTGCACTTCTGCTGCTGCTTAGGGAGTATTCTGTGATGGGGGCACAGTGTTGGAATGCAAAGACAAACAGATACTATCTCTTCCCTCTGGGATTTTATGATCTAGAGACAGCCTTGGAGCTATAAACAACAGAGTCTAAGAAAGTTCAAGAGAAAAAAAAAAAAAGTCTGTTTTGACCTGGGGGAGTTAGGTGGCATTTGAGCTGGGGTTTGAAAGGTAGGCTTTTACTCTAGAACAGAGGTGGGTGAAGGCCATTTCATGCAGTGGCAATGGCACAAATGAAAACCTGTAAGAGTACAATTGCTTGGCATGTATAAGGACTCAGAAGGAGTCTTGTGTGTCCAGAAGATAAGCTTTAATAAGTGAGATGTCCTTTAATGTCAGACTAGGGAACTCATGTTATATTATGTAGACAATGGGAATCACATACAGTTTTGGATTCTTGCAACCAACTCATGCGGCAGAATGATAACCTGGTTTCAGGGAGACCAGTAATGCAGAGGTTTTGGTGTTTAGGGGAGATATAAAGTAGCCAGATATGAGATACAGAATTGACAGTTGGTTGCATGCAGAGTTTAGGAGGAGAGAAGAACCAAACATGACACCAAAGGAATGAGAAGATGGTGACGACATGATGAGACCGTGGAAAGTTGGAGAAGAGCAGAGCTGGGTTGGTAGGGAGCTCTTGAACTCTAGGGAGGTTTGTGAGATTATAAAACCTTAACTGATGCTTTGAATGAAGTAGATGTTTGATAAATACTACATTGAAGGAAGGAAAGCAGGAAGGAAGGAAAGAAGAAAAGAATGGAAAGAAGGAGTCTTCCTCTCTGTGCATGAGGCCAAAACAGGGAGGATAGTTAGGGGTTTAGGAGATCCAATGGGAATTGTGCATTGGGGCTCTTCCTGACAAGAACTTGCCAACTTCTTGTGAATTGAGTGTACAAAAAAAACAGAAGAGGACTCAGAAAGAATGAATGACCCAGATTGGTTGGGGTCAGACAGAGGGAGGTAGGTTTTGAGCCAGACTTGGAGGAAGAGAAAGATGTGGGGTGATGGAGGGGCCACAATGAGCCAGAGTGGGTAGCCGCTCAGGAGGCAGGAAGGGAACACACCACCCACATAGAGAATGAGAACATGCTGATTAGCATCAAAGGTAGTTTCTGCAAGCGGAGAAATGTCATGGGTGAGCGATGGGGGGGGGTGTCATTTGGAGGAGGCTAGTTCCTCCGAAACTCTCTTGGAGAACCCTGTTTTTCTGTGACAACCAGCCCAATGCCTCCCCAGTTTTTTCTGACCATTAGGAGGAATAGCAGGGTGGTATTTTCTGTGATTAGAAACCAAGTCGCATAGCCCTTTCCTGACAAGCCATTTCAGGGTCACTCTCCCTAAATCCTTTTATTGGAAGTACTGGTCAGTGCTTTGTCTTGCAAAAATGCCTTCGGTTTCTTTGCTTCTGTCTTTGATTATTGGGTAAACATTTTACTTTCATCATTGCGTGGTGTTTAGATGGCAATGCATGAATTGGCATTACTAAAATTGTTTGCCTTCAGTTACATCAGTCATATTACATCTGCTTCAGGAATGCCAGAAAACATAAACATGGCTTATTTTGTAAACTACCTCAATTGGAGCATCTGAGAGAGAAAAGGCGTAAAACGTGGGAGTTGGCGTGATGTCTCCCCTTGAATAGGAGAATCTTGAAGTCAGGAAGTTCTCTGGAAGCCTTCTGCTACCACCTTCTTAAAGCCGGTGCCTCCCATCCTCTTCCTGAATTCTTCTAAGGGAGGGGAGTTCTCAGAACGTGCCAACTTTTAGAGAAAGGCAAACCACAACCGAATAAAACATTAACATTAATTTCTCTTAACACTGATCTGAAACTTGTTCATTTGGCTACAGTATGAAATGGATGAAAGCCGCAGTGACCTGGGGATATCGTCATTTGATCTACCAAATCCCAGTGTTTGCTGGATGCAGTGCTTGTCAATGACGTGTGTCTGTTTTGTGTGGAGGAGAGCTTTCTACATCTTCCTATCACATAAGTACTCTTCATCTTCTATGGTTTCTACACTTCGGTCTTTTCCCTTGGGTATTGTATCTTTCCTAGACGTGGCTTCTAAGATGTGGCTGCGTTTAGGGATGCAGTATTGACAATGGGCTGGTCTCTGTAATTTTGGATGAATGGGCTGGTCACCTGTGTTTTTGCAGGCATCCATGTGAACTTAACAAAGGGCCCCTGAGACATAACAGTTCTTCTGCATCAGTGTTTCACTTATTCATCCCTTTATGTAGAAAACATCTGAGGCCCACTGTGTTCCTTTCCGTTTCCACCATTTACTCTTCATTCAGGGCCATTATCAACTCTCACTGATACTGTTACTTCAAAAATGGCTTTTAATCTCCGTCTCTGGGGCCACGACATAATATCCTCAAACGTCACTTTGACTCTTACTCTCTGCTTCCTTAAAACATTCATGGCATAATTTTTTAAATAATGTATTTTTTTTATTCTGATTACAAAAGCAAGATATTTGTGTGGTTTTTTTTTTCTTGCAGAAAATTTAGAAAGTAGAGAAAAGCAAAAAGTAGGGAAAAAATCACTTGTAATCCACCACCAAAATAGCCTGTTGTTAATAGGTTGATACACATCCTATAAGTTGTTCTGTCTTTTCTAGCACTGAGAGCCTTCCTGTTCTGGTCCCAGCTTGACATTACACTCTTCTCCCTCTAGTTGCTTCTTCTCTGGGGACCCGTATTGCCTTGCATGGAACTTTTCATATTCCCCCCACCCCAGTGATTTTTTTTCTGACTATATAAACAATATGTATTGTTGTAAATTTTTTTAAAATACATCTAAGAAATAAAAAATTACATTTAAAAACCTCTCAGACCCTGACGTTAAAACCATTGACGTTTTGCAGACTACCTCATTATCATCTGTTTATAGGTATGTGCCTAAGCTCACACACATGATTTCCTATAAGTGAGACTGTGGCATCCATGTGGTTTCTATGGTTGATATCTTCTTTCATTTTCGCTTATTTCTTTCCTCCCACTCCCTTCCTTCCCTCCACCCTAATCCCTCTCCCCCGTTCTGCCAACGTTATCAGCCTTGTGTGTTATCCTTCTGTGCTTCACTCCACACTCATATAATTATACCCAACATTTAGATAGATAGACACTATGTATGTGATTTCTGTCATTGCTTTATAAAAATCAGGTCGTATATGTCCCTCTCTACATCTCATGTCTTTTTCACCTCACAATGATACATTGTTGAAATTCCTCCATTCTTTCTTTTTCAGGACTGCATAGTGTTTCTTGGTTGACCTTAGCACCACCTATTGAACCATTGTACTACTCACTGCTGTAGTGGGTTTTGAATTTGGATAGATATTTCCAAATGGTACAGCAATTTCTATTTCCACCAACAGTATAAAAGTACTTTTGGTGTGTCCTTTCATGTGGCTGTGACATTGTCACTATCAAGGAGACTCTAAATTGCAGGCGAGGATGGGGGGCAGGGTCCCTTCGAAGTTCCAAACTTCAGGACAAATGCAGGGCCATAAGAAGACCGTCACAGTAATATTTATATATGAGAATTCATTAAATGAAGATTGTAGTTTCCTAGAGTTGGGTTCTAGGGAAGAAATATTTATATAAAAAAATGAATCTCAGGGCCTGAAATGTTATTTTATTTTAGAATGATTTTTTTTTTAACCCAACAGCATTCGGTTAGCACAGAAATTTCCCTCTTGGCTTTAATTTTTTTCTTTACAGTTTTTGTCAGAATTCAAACGGTTAAATACACCACAAACAACTTCTAAACCTTTGAGCCAAACTTGAAAATACGCAGATGGATATATGGCAAGACGGGATCTGCCTGAGAGTTCCCACGCCACGGTTCACATTTCCAGTGCTTTAAAAATACCTATCCATGTGGCGGTCGAAGTCTGCAAGCAGGCGGGTGGGCTGGATCCTAACAGACCATCTCCTGCCCTGGGATGCTGGCCGCACCTCCCCTCCTCCGAGACGGCAGCTCAGCCCCACTCCCTTTCCTTCCCACAGACCGGTCTTCCTCTGCGTCTGTACTGTCTTTCTACCCTCATCCTGCCGCTACTTCTGTTGTCTTCCTTGCTTTCCTTCTTCTTTTCTCTCCCTCCGCTCTCCCTTCCATTTCTCCCAGATTTCTCAGCTTTCCCACAAAGAAGCTTGGCACCTGCAGCTAGTCCTGCCATTGAGATGATACCAGGAAGCCCGCCCCACCCCCACATCATTTTGGATACAACCTGAAGGTCATTAGCCTGTCTGAGCTTTTTTCATCCCTAATTTTTCTGTGGATAAGCTCTCCACTTGACAGAAAAGCTTCTCCCAGCCTCCTTTTTCTTCTTTATCCGACATCATTTTGGGACCTTGAGTCCCCGAGGGCCTGAGGCTTCCCTGCACTTGGAGGGAAGAAAGAGATTCTGTCTCCAAGAGAACTCTGAGCAGACACTTCTGCAAAAGACTGAGGGCCCTTGGTGTCCCACCAAGAAAAGAACCTCTGCATGATTAAGGGTTATTAGAGTTGCATGGAGAGCAAATGAGGTCATCTAGAATCTAGTTCCATCATTCTTCGGTATCGTCTCTGTGTCAGGGAAAGTTATGAGTAGAATTCTGGTCTTAATTCTTTATTTCTGAATTTACTCACCTTTGTGGATTACACAGAGCCTAAACATTAGTTTGGTACCGTGTGTGTGTGTGTGTGTGTGTGTGTGTGTGTGTGTGTGGTTTAATATGTACAACTTGTCTGAACACAGTAGCTCTGTGGTTTATCTTTTACTGAGAACTGCTTTTTTTCTCTCCCTTTTCTAAGAAAATGCTAGTTTCCTAGACTGAAGTCTTTCTCGTGAGTTTGTCAGCAGAGAGGGGTGTTGTATGAGGGCCTGTCGGTGATACTAAGATCAAACAGTCACCCAAATTGGGTGATTTTAACACAAATACTATTGACTGAAATAGTAGTGAGCATGTGATGCTGGCATGTGACATTTGAATATTTGCCAAGAAAAGCACCCAGGTCACTACGACCAGCCGCAAGAGTAAGACATTTGCCTGTTTTACTGTTTTTACCTGCATTTTTATTTGAGATTCTGAAACCAACCTTTATAGTTTGGGGCAGGAAAGTAACACAGAGGGCCAGCATAAATATGTTTACCTGCTTTTGCCTTTCACTGTGTAAAGAATTCAGGTCACTTAGTCCTAATCAAAAGCAACATAGAAATTAGGGGACGTGTATCTCAGCAAGTTCAAATTTTCTGTATGTTCTTTCTCTCTCACTCCCTGTTTCTGAAATTCCTTTCCACACTTTTTTGTCCTTCTTATAAAGGTGGTGACCTACATTTGATAAAGCTTGGAATTCAGACCTAAGATACCTGGGACCCGGTTGTGGCTGGTGGCTGCTTTTCACTGTGACACTCACTCTCTAGCCTTGGTTTTCTCATCTCTAAAATGGGACACCCGACTTCATGTGGCCATGAAGGTCTGCCCTCCTTTCCTTTGAAGAAATTCAGAATTTCCAGAAGTATGAAATGCAGCATTTTTAGGGCCCACTTAGAATTTTCCCATAAGAAGAGAGGGCAACTAGAAATTCAGTCTTCTGCTATTATAGCATTTAACCAACAACAACAGCCACCCCCTCCCCCCAGTAAACTGGTTGCATTCTGATAAAACCTGTACAAGGACCAGGCAAATCGTAGATGGTGTGTCCCCTGATTTTCATGATTTAAGAACCCCCCTCTGGCACTTCTGTAGAAAGGCCTTCACAGAATTTAGTGCTGCTGTGCTGGCAAGTGTGTAGCCAGGGAGAGTCAGAGATTGCAGCCAAGTCAGAGTAATGCCAAATGCTGAAGAAAAGGACTGTACCTTTCAGTAAAACCTGTCATGCTCAAGTGCCTATGTAGTCTAAAGGACCAAAATCAGGGTGGATTCCCTAAAATAAAATGTAGACAATAAGTAGATACCCAAACCACAGTGTTCGACCAAAGTGAATTTTAGTGAAGGATTAAGGCGACCGCTTGAAATGCATAGGTGGCTTAAAACCGGAAATAAAGAATGCCACCCACAGGGACTCCTGTCGGCTCAGCCAGCCAGAAGAAGGAAGTTCCCATTGTGGCTCAGCGGTAATGAGCCTGACCAGTATCCATGAGGATGTGGGTTCAATCCCTGACCTCACTCAGTGGATCGGGGATCCGCTGTTGCCATGGGCTGTGGTGTAGGTTGCAGACGTGGCTCGGATCCCGCGTTGCTCTGGCTGTGGTGTAGGCTGGCAGCTGTAGCTCCGATTCAACTCCAAACCTGAGAAAATCCATATGTGGTGGATGCAACCCTAAAAAGACAAGGGAGTGGGGGAGGAAGAAAAGAAAAGAGAACCAGGAGAAGAGGGCAGTCTGGGCTAGAAAACAGGATAGTCACTGTCTAGAGGCAGCCTTTGGAGGCTCTGGAAGGATGTGCGGGAAGCAGGCCACCACAGGACATGGACACGGTGAAGACAGGGCAGCCTTGGAGCCAAAGACTTGATATTTGTGGTGAGGTGGAGAGAAGTGAAGAGAAGGGCTGGAGATTGGGAACTGGGTCAGAGAACAATCGGGTCACGAGTCAGGACGGAGCGTGTGGGTTACAAGGGAGTGACAGGAGGGCCCGGTCTTCAAAGTCGGGCTCAGCACAAAGCAACCCGGTTTACTCAGAGGAGTCCCGCAGAGGGGAACAGAAGAAATCAGCCCCTGACACCAATGAATGAATGGCAGCGGAGAAGTGAACTGGGGAAAGCAGAAGGCTGAGGGCAAGATAAGCTCCTTCTGAGGCATATGACTGAACTGAAACCCAGATAATATATTATCTTTTAATCCAGGATCTTTCATTAGACATTCAGTTTCTTTGTATCTCATTCACAAAAGAGCAATCTACAGAAACTCTTTGACGATGAGAGTGTCACCAACTAAAGAGGTATTAACCAAAAGTACTGGGAAAGTAGAACATGGGAATGAAATTTGAAGCCAATGGTTAGATAATAAAACTCAATGCTAACGTTACGCTCACTGTTTTGTAAAGGATAAAAGACTATGCTCCCTGGGGCCTCAGTCCACACTGCGCTCCTCCCCCACCAGCAAGGGATGAGCCCTGCGGCCTCCAGGTAAGGCCTCCAGGTGAGGCCTCCATGAAGCACCTCCTTTGCACTCATGTCTGCCCTTCCAGAACCTTCTAGAATCTTCTCCATCTCCCTGTCACTCTCTACAAAGTGTCCTCAGGGCGCCCAAATCCTAGAAAAGTTTGCCTCTAATTCTGTTGCTCCTTTGGATTGCTGTCATCTCTCTTCCCCATGTTTTTAGGCTTCTTACAAGCTGGGTGGTCTGTCTCCTACTCCAGCCCTTCGCTCTCTACTCCCCCTACCCTCCCGTCACCCCCACCCCCTTCCCATAGGTCTTCTGCCTCCGTTGCTCTCACAAAACAGCTGTCTTCTAAGGGGATCACACACCCATTTCTGAGAACATCAAGAGCCATGTTGTTTCACTTTTCTGGGGCAATTGGAACACAAGAAACATCTCACTTGAAACACTAGACCTTCTTTGCTTCTGTTGCACAAGCCTAATTCCTCCTCCGATCTTGCTGACCAGCCCAGCCCTGTCCAGCTCCCCAACTTCTCTTTCTCCTCCTGCTCAGGTACAGCCAGACCTCCATCTGGGAGCAGAACTTCTGCTCTACTCTCTGTTCCATCTCTCAGATCCCACCTCCTCCCTCTAAACCTTCCTGCTTGTAGGCAGATGGTTCCAGCCCACCTGTTTCCAGACCTGACTGTTCTCCTGTTGCCATTCCTTATTCCCAGCTCTTTGCTGGTCACATCCACGGGGTGATCCATCACCATTCCAGACTCAGCTCTGCTTCCTCCTTCCTGAAACCATGCCCTCCCCCGACCTGGCCAGTCTCTGGTCTTGGAGGCACCTCGTCCCAGTGCCCTCATCTCAGCCAGACTTGGTTCCATCGTCTCCCTTTCTCCCCAACTCAAACTCTCACACCCCATTTCCTTCACTCCCAACTATGTCCTCGTGGTATTCCTGGATGTGAAATCTGTGGGTCATCTACTAAATTCTTCCTTGATTTGCATAAGCAGAACAGTTCTAGGTCAAGTGAATGTAAGTCAAATTCGAGTCCTAAAAACCGAGAGCCATGGCGTCCCATCGTGGTGCAGCAGTTAACGAATCCGACTAGGAACCATAGGTTGCGGGTTCGATCCCTGGCCTTCCTCAGTGGGTTAAGGATCCGGCGTTGCCGTGAGCTGTGGTGTAGGTTGCAGATGTGGCTCGGATCCCGTGTTGCTGTGGCTGTGGCGAAGGCCGGCGGCTACAGCTCCTATTAGACCCCTAGCCTGGGAACCTCCATATGCCACGGGTGCAGCCATAAAATGACAAAAGACAAAAAAAAAAAAAAAAAAAAAACAACGAGTCATGGCCCCTCAGTCAATTCCCAGACCTGAGTCAGTTTACAGACCCGTGACCCCTTGCATGAAGGGGAGGCTGGTTCCTCGTGAGGAAGGACCCTGTTGCACTGCCTGAGATTTCTACCGATAATCTTTTTCCCGGCTTTTCCCAGAGGGACCCACAGCGTTTTACCAGGGCGATGGGTATACTGGGGAAAAGGAAACAACAGACCTTTTGAGGACTCCCGGGCATGGGCTCTGAACTGACACTTATTCCAGGAGACCCAGAGACACTAGACTGTGGGCCACAGGTCAGAGCAGGGGCTCATGGGGTCAGTGGTCCCCGTGGTTTTAGCCCCACTGCCATTCCCACAGCTTTCTGTGTTCGCCTCTGCTCCTAGGCCTGCCCTGGCACCAGTGGGACCTTTCTAGTCCCTGGCTTATATCTCCCACCAGTTCTAGGTTCTCAGGCGGAGGCCAGCCGTCCTTAGCTGGGTGGTGAGAGCTCTCCGTGAAGAAACCCCCTCGCTCCCAGCCTTCATGGCTGCAGGCCCTCAACCCAGAGCTTCCGTGTCCCCACCCCAACTACGGTCCCTGTCCTTTAATACCCAGCCCTGGACCGTCTGCCTTATTGCCTATGGCTCTCATCTTGTGTCGTGTTAGTGGAGCACAGACAGTGTCAAGGCTGCCACGAGATGCTTTTGGATGGCGGGCGCAGACCAGGACGCATGGGCTTGGGGGGGGCTCCACATGCTGACCGAGCACATCTGGATGGGGAGATGTGGACACAGCTGTGGAGGTGACTCAGACCTCCTCCTCGAAGAGGTTAAGCTTTCAGAGGGTCAGACACAGAGAGCAAACCATAGCAGAAGGGGCAGCGGGGGGGAAGGCACGGGAGGGAAGTTATAGGTTCAAAATTAAGTGACGATTTCCAGTGAGAATACATCGTCAAACCCCAAAGCTGGCTACGGAGAAAGCTGTGGCCTCCTCTTTTCCTGGAAGTGCTAGAGTCGTAGCACACAAGTGCTTCACGGTGGCCTGAGCACTGACTTCTCCTGAGGCCTGGGGATGGGAAAGAGAACCTTCTGGCTGCCCATTCCCACAGGCTGCTTATCTGGGTCCCTGGGTTTGCTTTGGAGTTAGTTGACTGCAGGCTGCTGCTTACTCAACCGCAGAAGTGAAATTAGTTACTGATGAGAAATAATAAAAGATCTTTCTTTTTCTAGACTTCCTCTACGGGTGTTGTTGTTTTCTTTCTAAATGGGGGCATTTGTTTTGCTTTTTTCCTTTCGTGGCATTCAAATTTAGCTTTTGCGTATATCCTGCCCAGTAGTTGGTGTGAGTTGATGAGAGAAGCCAGGCCAAAATACGAAGGATGCTCACCATTTTCCTCGAAGATAGTGTGGTAGCGTGTGTGTACGGGTGGGAGAAGTCAGGCTGGTGAAGATGTTCAAGAATTCATCAGCATTAACAAAGGAAACCTTTAGTGATGTCAGAATGTTAGCTACATCTTTGACTCAGCAACCATTTTTGGAACACTTACTCTGTGCCCTGCCTGCACGGTGCTTGTCAGTTGCAGGAGGAAAAAAAAAAAAAAATGCCTGAGACAGGATCCCTCCTTTCAAGGCACTTACAATCTAGCAGGCAAGATAAACTGTGCTTGCAAATCACCTTATGTATTATAGAGAGAGGATTATTCTTGTTCAAAGGAACTCCGTTGTGAAGGATGACGACATGGTAGAATTATAATAGTGAACTTGAAATTCCACTTGTTCAATCTTTGTCATTTCTATCTTGGATTAGTTTGATTTTTTTTACTTTAAAAAATGTTATTTCTCAATAAGTAATAGGCTCATGTGGTTTATGGCCGGAAACAATTTAGAAACATTTTTATTGATGAATTTTACTCCCCATCTACTCAATTCACTAACCCCTTACTTTTTGACAGAGGTAACTGTGTATGTTAATTTCTTGAGTATATATCCAGTGCCTCTTCCTGCAATATTATATTATTATATATATGTATATGTATATGTATATGTATATATGTGTGTGTATGTGTGTGCGTGCGCGTGTGTCTATATATATATATATATGTTTTCTTTCTTTCTTTTTACAGCCACACCTGTGGTATATGGAAGTTCCCAGGCTAGGGGTCGAATCAGAGCTGCTGCTGCCAACCTATACCGCAGCCACAGCAACGCCAGATCTGAGCCCCATCTGCTACCTGCACCACACCTTGTGACAATGCCAGATCCTTAACACACTGAGCGAGGGAGGCCAGGGATCGAACCCGCATTCTCACGGATACTGTTTGGGCTCTTAACCCGCTAAGTCACAGGGAACTACATATATAACATTTTCCTTTTTCCTGCATAAAAAGCAGACTTGATCTTCACTTGGCCCGTTAATTTATCAGTGTATCTTGGAGACCTTAGCATGTCAGCACATCTTTTCCTTTCTTCCTGGATAGGATACTACCTTCATAGGGCTTTGCTGTTTAGGGATCCATTATCTATTGCTTCATGACAAAGTGGTCCATAACTTATTGGCTTAAATTAAAAGGCCGATTTTAGTTCTTCACAGTTCTTTGGTGGGTTATTTGGACTGGGATGGGCTGGGTAGTTTTCCTTTTGTTTTTTCATGGATTTATTCCTGTGGATTGGATCATCTGGCAGCTTGGCCGGGCCTCGATGGTCCGTATCAGTGGTAGATGCCATTGCCAGCTGGATTAAATGTGTCTGGAAGACTAGCCCAGGCTTCTTCCCATGGCCGCTGGATTCTAAAAGCAGAGAGGATTATGCCCCACTGTAAGAAGGCTCACTAAGCATCTCTCTGCAGCACAGTTGCTAATGTCCCATCACCCCAGCAGATCACAGGGCCCTGCCCAGCATCAGTGTGGCAGGATCTACCCCAGGGACTGAACACTGGGAAGAGGTCATTATGTTACCGTCTCCTCCATATGTTTAATTAACCACCCCTATTGATGGGCACCTGGTTATTTCCAACCATTTGGTATTATCAACAATGCTCCATCAGGAACCCTGTCCCTCAGTCCATTCACGTGTGAGCAGGACATGTCACCAGGAGTGTTCCTGTGGCAAAGGGTAAATGCTTTTTAAATCATCTATCTGTTCTGTTTCTGTGGTATTATTTCTCTAGTTATTTTAAGCTCATGTTCATCTGTCGTTTGTCCAGGAGCTTTGAAAATGTAAAGAGTTTAAATAGGAAATACACCGAAACTGAATTAATTAGAAACTCATTCCTAAAATAAAAAGGACGAAAGCTAGACTAGAAATCAAATGATTCTGAATAAAGTAACATGTATTTGAGTAAATATCTATTATTATAACAGTGCTTTACATTTCTATTGTTTACAGTATAGGAACAGTTTGTTTAGAGTGTCTTATTTAATTCTCACAGTCCTATGAGTTGACGGTATAATTGGCCCCGATTTGTGTGTGTGTGTGTATATGTTGTACACACACACATTTTATATATATGTGTGTAAATATATATATGTATATATACACACACACATATGTATAACATGCATATACATTCTGTGTATGAACACACACTTTATATATGCATATGTGTGTGTGTGACATACATATATATTTATATTTTTTTCTCTTTTAAAACTTAGAAAAGTTACATGAATCACTCGAACTAGCAGGTTATAGCCCGAGTCTGTACCCAATAAACTTGCCTTCTTCCCCTGAACTGCATCTCCTTTGTGAGGACTTGTGTCATGTCTTAGCTTAGCCTCAAACGACTTTCATTTGCTCCAGGTCCCACATCAATACATCACAATCACATGGGATGTTGTTTCCGGAGGCTCTTTTTTAAAAATTAGAGATATTTCATTTCTAAGTTCTAAATGCTTGGGAATCATCCCTAAAGTTTTCTCTTGTTTTTCACATGACATCGCCGAGAGCTCCATTTCCTGAGCTGAGTCACTAGTAAATCTTGAAGGAGGAATTCTTTTTAAGCCCATGTGCTTGTTTTCAGTCTTCAGGAAAGAGGAGGGAGTTATTTTTAAATAAAACCTTGTCTGGGCCTCCCGCAGCGGACATGGAAAGTAGACTGTTGTGTTTTGTTTTGTTTTGTTTTGTTTTTTCATTCACACTCAGATGTTTTCGTGGGGGCTTGGTCACGGCAAAGTGGGCCCCACGTATAAACCACCCACTTTCCTGAAGCTTGATTGATGAGCAAAGCTGTTCCGCCCAACGGCAGCCTGATAGCCTGAGCCTGGATGATGACAGATCTGACAGGCACAGATTTGAAGCCAGGTCTCTGGTCCCCGGACTGCAGGCTGAGGGCCAGGACACTGGTTCTTGAGGCAGGAGAGAGGAGGAAGGATCCACCTCGGGGAACAGGGCAAGCTGCATGGATTGGGGGTCACCCCCCAAACTAGAATTCTCAAAAACGTGGCAGCTCAGGCCAAGGTCTTCCTTGTTGAGAAAGCTCCTGCTGGCACTGGGTGCCATGAAAACCAGGCTGCAGAAGAGCTGTGACATGCAGGTGAGTGGAAGAGTGCTGGGCCGAGCCTGTGCAAATAGGAGGGGGTCCTGTCTGAACCTCTAAGCATCAGAGACGGTCATATATGTAAAGAGAGGTAGAAATCTGATGCCGAGTCAATGGAAACTATGATTGGAAGTTTGGAAATGCAGCCGAGCAGGGACACTGTAAACAGGTTGAGTCGGAACCATGTCTTTGCACGTTTGCCTCCTTGGCATATCCAGCAGAGCGTCTTTTATAGAGTAGACTCCACATAAGTATGCAGCCCCCAAATGCTAAGCTTTGAAGTAACCTTGGAAACCTTCTTGCCCAGGCTCATTTTAGAGAAAAGTAAACTGAAGCCCAGGAAGGTTGGGTAAACGGCCAGGGTGGGTGGAGGGGGTGGTGGTGCTTGCCTGGTAGAACCTAGTCTTCTAAGTCTTAGTAAAGTTCATTGTCAGTGGATTGTGCTGCCAGTATTCGAACACAGGTTAAGGGAAGGCATGACTACATTAATTTCGTTTTTAAAGAAGCCTGTTTGAAAGTTACTCATTCACTGAAGTCATAGAGAATGACCCACTTAATTTATTTAAACATCTGCTAACCTGAGCAATCACTCTGGCAGGTACATACGGCTGAGGCTGGTGGGGAAAACAGGAGTATGCACGAAAGAATTGGTTAGTGTCTTTTGAAAGACTTTCAGGAATCTGGTTTCAAAAACATTTTGGACATCTGACAGAAAGTCTTAAATGTCAGTGTTGGATGAAAAAAATGGACTTTTGCTAACCTTGATTTGTTACAAGTTGAAGGCGTGGGTAGGCTGGTGGGGAAAATTCAACCCGAGGATGTGCGTGGTTTTGGTGCGCTGCGGTGGATGGGATGTCAGGGTAGCAGACAGCTTTAAGGAGGAGGCCCAGATCTTGTACTTGATTCCTCTGTGGTGCAGCAGGCTCACTGCCCACGTCACACTGAAGGTGCCTGACTTGTTCCAAACCTCCTGCTTGATGGGGCTGAGGGCTCAGTGGATTCAGACATTCAGCCTTAATGCCACCCTTTCCTTCAAAGCTTAATTTTTCTTCCATCACATGGTCCACTGTCGGTTTTCTATCATCTTTGGCGCTTGGCGGTCTGGCTGCCTGGGATAGCGGGGAGAAACTTTCCTGGGTGCCTCTACAGATGCAAATGCCAGAATCTGTTGTCATGAATAAATGTTGGCATCTGACAAAAGAGCGTCTAGGAAGGCTTCCTTTCCTCTGCAAAGCGTAAGGGGTAAGTTATTATCTCCGCCCCCCCCCCTTTTTTTGGATATAGATCAGTTATCGTTCTGCCAGCCATTGAAAACATTTTAGAAACCCATTTATTAATATCTACCACACTGCCTCATATTTGGTTTCCCGTTTCAGAAAGAAAAACCTGCAAATAACCCAAAGTAGGGATTCCAATGAAATGTGGTTCGACTTCACTATATTTGGTGTGGGAGGCAGTGTAACTCTAACTCTAAGAACACCGGTTGTGGTATCTATCTACATTCTAAGAATTTATGGAGGCGAGGTTTGTACCGAATTAAATCACCCCGTCATATCTATAAGGCTTCCTGTAGAACGAAGGCAAAAATGAACCCAAACAAACAAAACAGGAACGTGTCTCAAAACAGAGACACGCGTTTCTCCAGCAGTAAAGATTTTGAAATGGTCCTTGAAAATTTTATTGCAGACCTGCTTGCTTGAAAAAATGCTTTTTTTTTTTCTGTTGTTGTTTTGTTATTACTGTTTTGGTTTTGGTTCTTACCACCTATATTTACCCCATTTGTGGTTGCAAATGTTGGAACTTTCTTGGTCAAAGGGGGAGGGGAAATAAGATGCTGCTGCCCACAGCACGGGAGAGGTGGGGCCAGCTGGCTAGGAAGTGTGCATGTCTGTGTGTGTCTCTGTGTGTCTGTGTGTGTTCATGTATCTCTCTGTATTTGTGTGTGTGTGTGTCTCTGTGTGTAGGCCATGTGTCCATGTGTCTGGCTGTGTGTCTGGGTGTGCTTGTATGTCCATGTGTCTGACTGTGTGTGTCTCTGTGTGTTTGTGTGTCCATGTGTCTATGTCTGTGCATGTCTGTCTGTGTGTATTTATGTGTCTGTGTGTGTCTGTGTGTCTGTGTGTGTTTGTATATATGTGTGTGTCTCTCTGTGTATTTGTGTATTTGTATGTGTCTGTGTGTGTTTGTATATGTATGTCTGTGTGTCTGTGCTTGCGTGTATTTGTGTGTCTGTGGGACTGACTGTGTGTCTGTGGGACTGACTGTGTGTCAGTGTGTCTGTGTGTCTGGGTGTGTTTTCGTGTGTGTGTCTGTCTCTATGTGTTTGTGTGCCCGTGTGTCTGACTGTGTCTGTCTGTGTGTGTCTGTGTGGGTTGGTGCCGATGCAGGTACAGAGCGTTTTCACCCTAAATCATCTTCCTTCAGCATCACCATTTTCCTGAACCTGAAATTACTTTGTTGTGAAAGCAAAGATAATGACTTTCTTATAAAATAAGGACCAAATAACCTGACAAGCTCAAATAAAATCCACCATATGACCCAATATTGAAAAGCATAGAAAATCCCGCTTGATGCTGAGGAAGACAGGCCAGTTTGGCCTGAGTCTCTTACTTGCCAGTATTTCTTTTCCATCCCCGGCCCCCATGTGCCAGTGAAAATGCCGTCTCACCTACTACACAGCCCACCTCTGTATCTGCCTGGTAACGAATGGCTTCCATTTGAACTTAAAATCTGTGGTGGTGACTGGAGAAGGATGAGGATGAGAGCCTGAACATGACATTATCTTAGGAAAGCTTTCCTCCGTGCCTCCTGCCTCTCCCTCTGTTGCTGTTCCTGTCGCTCCCCCCGCTTCCCAGACGTGAGCTTGCAAAAGCTCAGCCTGGCAGTGGCTGTCACCCCCCCAGGCAACGCCCCCACCCCTGGGAACTTCACAGAAAGTGCGGCAACAGTTTGGCTTCCAAATGCATAATGCCGGATTCGAGCAGGACAGATTGCAGCAGGAACTAGGAACACAGGAGCCCCCAGGTCTTGAGTTCCCACTGCATGACGGAAACAGAGCTAGGGGCTTGCCTTGCGCTACTTGAGTCCCGAAAACCATAGGCAGGTGAGCAGTCTCCTCATTTTCAGAGGAGGAAGCCAAAGTTCAGAGAAAATGAATGATCGGGGCTGATGGCACCACTCCAAAGGGACAGCCCGGGGCTTGAGCCCAGGGTGAATGCTGACGGTCATGCTTTTGGGCACTGCAGCATCCTCAGAAGAAGCCAGACTCTTAGGAACACACTCAAACCAATCTCCATCCACGTGAACTGGCAGCCACATGTCACCAAACCATAACACTCTTACCTGCTTCAGGAAAGTGTTATTTTTTCTCACTTGTGTTGCTATAATCATCCTATGCTCTGTTCTAAGAAATCAAAACCTACAAAGAAGATAGATTCGAAGAATTTTTTTTTGTCACTTCTTGTTGTGAGGTGCAATATGGCAGATGGAGGTTAGATGCTAAAACATTGAGATTTATAAAAATGATTATGTATGTATTACTAATTAAGAGGAAAAGTTGGTTGCAGTATGAAATTAAGAAATCCGAGGAGTTCTTGTCATAGCTCAGTGGTAACGAACCCAGCTAGTATCCATAAGGATGCCGGTTCGATCCCTGGCCTCGCCTAGTGAGTTAAGGATCTGGTGTTGCCGTGAGCTGCGGTTACAGTTGCGACTCGGATCTGGCGTTGCCGTGGTTGTGGCGTAGCCAGGGGCTACAGCTCCAATTTGACCCCTAGCCTGGGAACTTCCGTATGCCTAAAAAGAACCCCCCCCCAAAAGAAGGAGAGAGAGAGAAGGAGAAGGAAAGAAAGAGAGAAAGGGAGGGAGGGAGGAAGGAAAAAAGAAAAATCTGAGAAATAAAGGAAATGAAAGCTGAGGGGACCGCAGAGCTATAATGCTTCCAGGTGTAGGAGTCTTCAGCTTCGTCTCTGCCCCAGCCTTCCTGAAAGGCGTTTGTATTTCACCTTCTGTGATAAAGGCCCATGTGTCTTTCTTGCTGCCTGAGTTAACTAAGCATATTAACTGCACGAAATGCTCGGCTCTCCTCAATTTTCCATAGGCTTGTTTGGCTTTGATCTTTTCATTTCAAGGCCCCAAAAGACCAGATAGAGGGAGAAACAATCACATTACATTTCCTCCTCCAGGATGGGTGTTTCAACCCCTAATGATGACTTTCAATCAGGAAAAAGGGTTTAGGAACCGAGTGACTAAGTCACACAACTGACCCCCCCCCCGCCTCGTTTATTAATACTGAATTGTTATTGACTGTTTTCTTGGCTAAAACCCATTTCAAAACCTGCACAAATGAATTTTTTCCATACCCGAACCTTTGAAAGGATATATTTGAAATATCTCGAAGCTTAAGAGAATAGCTTCTAAGCAAGTTATGTGTTGATTTCCTCTTACCCTGAATTATTTCTCGCCTGATTTTCCTGAGGTTGTTCCTGAAACATTCTTTGTGGTTCACTGAACACAAAAAACAAACCATGTACCAGGTTTGGTGGGAGGTGGGGGTGGTTTCTAGGGATATGGGAGACACGGCGTTTGTTTTCATGGAGCATAAGTTTCATGGAGGAAATAAGGCACTTTGACAAATAGCCATAAGGTAAACTAGAAAATTGTCAAGTGCCGTCATTTTAAAGCTGATTATTACATACCTAAAAGCTGGTCAAATTACAGTTTTATTGAATGCTAACGAATTATTACTCCCCTCCTGCACAGAATTTTTCAAACTCTTTACTTTCTCTGGCTTATAATTATGGTGACCACATTTTCCATACCCCAAATTAAGACACATGGTCTGACAAAGGATTCTTGTACCACTTCTAGGTGTGAGACCACCCATAGTGAGGTGGTTTTTCTTTTTTTTCTTTTTAAAAGCAGGTTTTTTTTAGGCCAGCGCTATAAAAAAATAGAGGTTAGTTAAATAGGTGTGGTTTTAGACTTTTCATTAAAAACCTACCATACAAACAGTATTTTACTTTGCATCTGAATCAACATGTTATATCCTAAAGCAGAATTTTACAGCCTGTAGGTATGTGTTTGCCTATTCATAAAAACATACTGCTGGATCGAGTAATAATACCTGCCATTATCCAGGTGTAATAAAAAGGTCCCAAGGGGTCTGCTCAGGGTCTTTAATTTTCCTTTTGAAGATAAAGCTCCTTATTTCACTTTCAAGGTTCAATGTTTTTGAACCTTGCAAATGATTACCATTGAGGCATGCCAGATGTGAGCAATTGTGAGCAGTAGTTCTTGAAAAGAGGGTGAAGGAGTGACTTTTTCTTTCTTATGTTCTCCCCCTATTATCATCTATGGTTTCTGTAGAATTTTTCACAACAGCAAGGCCGTGTGGATGGATAGTGGCCGGCCCGCCGCAGTCTAGACATGGGACTTCTGAACTTTCAAAGGTAGGGTAGGCCAGGGTTGATAATTTAAACATGATGAAACCAAGGCCTGCTTGACCAAATGGTAAATGACTTACCCAAAGCCACACAACCTGTCGGGGCAGAGCCATCTCCTAATCCCCGGCTCTCTGACCGAGGTAGGTTTCTGTTCCCCGCCACGATATTCTCTTCTGTTCTGAACTCACTTTGGTCCACTACCAGCTAGGCTGATAGCGGGGCAGCCCTAGTCACTGGAGAGGCAATGACAGGAACGGTGGCCTTGCTACGGCCAGGACGCCTCAGGCTCACCCTCAGCTGGCTGGAAGCTGAGTTCAAGGCAAGTCGTACGTGGTGCTTCCCACTTTCCTGGGAATCATTGACCTGCTGACCCTGGAGCCCTTGGGACTAGACTTCTCCCCTAATTGACTTGAAGTTGTACCAACCACTGCTTTTTTAAAACAGATGATTTTGATCACTTGTTTTGTAAGAGGGCTGCATTTACAAGTCGATGATCTGAATGCACTTTCAGAATATATCCTTCCATCAAACGCATATCAGACAATTAGGCTATTAAGATAAATGACCTTCAAAAACAACCTCGTGTCACTGTACTCTCCCATTCATTCATGCATTCATTCACTCAGTGACTATTTATTGAGCACCTGCCATAAGGCAGGCCTTTTTCTGGGTGCTGAAGATACGGAGAAAACTTCCAGCCCTTTTGCTTCTATGCCATTGGATGGTGTTAATAAATTAAAACCCATAGCTTGCTAAGAATGTGGATTACCATAGAAGCTGAACGCTAGAAGAAAAGTGAGCTGACATTTATTGGGTATCTGCAACTTTGCCATGTGCTGTGTTAGGTACTTTATCTCATATAATCATCATAACAACCCTATGAAAGATGGATCCGATTATCTTTATTTTTTACAGATGAGGAGCCATGGTTTAGGAATGTAATCTATCTTACTTTAGGTCAGGCTAGTAAGGAAATAAATCTACATCAGTCTTTTCACTAACATGCTATATGTGGTCATATCAGTTTAGAACCATGTATTTGATGTATGGCCACCAGACTGTTGTGGAAAAATAAGTTGAAGAAGCTTAGGGCACATTTTTACTGATGTTAATAATACATAGTAATGTCATTTCATTGGACTCGCCTGACATAGCTGAAATTTAGTTATTCAGTCCACATTCCCTTTTTTCCCATTTATGTCAATTTATTTAAATTTCTGAATAGCTATAATCACTGTAGTGCATCTCCTTTCATAACATGCATCTTCCCTAGAACACCTCACCCTAGATTAGCTGTTCGATGACCACAGTGACATGTGCTTCTCAGATAACACATGACCTTGCATTTGGCTCAGAACTTAGTGGTTGACTCTGCTAAAAATAAGTCTTTAATGGTTGATTAGGACATTCATCCCAGGGTGCTGGTATGTGGGAGTTTTCTTCTTCGTATCATGAAACGTGCCCCATGTATGGCTGCAGGATTTATTAACCTCGTTTCTTTGATGAAATGCCTTAAGGATTTCAGAGATCCTTATTTTATTCAGTGACCCTGTATTATTTTTTTTTTGTCCCCCAAAGCAGTTAACACAATTACGGGACCTGTTAGTGCTCGGGGCCCAAACCCTTCCGTGTGTCTATTTCTGGGGAGGAGTGAGAGGCTGGATTAAGGCTGGGAGTCGGGGCAGGGTCAAGGGGAAGGTCTTTTGCTGACTTTGGTCTTGACCAAACAAGGGTTGATGTAATGGCATGTGCTGAGGCCGTGGTGTCACAGGCTGATGTCATCCCAAGAACCCAGCTGTGCTCAGCACCTAACTGATGGGGGGAGGGGTGTCAGGAGACAGGTACATTTCAGCTGCGCCTTCTCCCCAGTGTCTCTGCTGGTCTCTGTAGTTTGGGGTCTTTGCGAACGAGTTGTGTTTCCGTTCATCTTATCACCCCCACTGCTTCCCGTCACTCTAGGGTACTCCCCAGGCTCGTCGTTCTGGTTTAGCAAATACGTCACTGCCTGACCCCTGCACAGCTCTTCAGGCTCTCATGGGCTTGATCTCACAGACTGCTCCTGATCCTGTAACACAGCGAGCTTGCCTCTCAGGGCCGTTTGCCACCTGTCACCTCTGCCTGGATTGTAGTCCTTCTCATTGTCTTGGGACTGTTCCTTTTGGCCTTTCAGATCCCTGTTTAAGTGTCACTTCCTCGGAGAAGCGCCCCCTGACCACTGGGTCCTTCGGGCTCCTCTCACCCTCCTTTCATCGGTGGATGTTATGCCGTCATGGCTTGGCGTGTTTATTCTTTGAGCTCCGTGACGGCAGGGACCACACCTGCCTTATTCTCTACGACACCCTCGGCACTCAGGGTATCAGCACATGGTAGTTGATTGAACAGCTGTCAAAGGAAAGAAGGCGGCACTCAAACTGTAGGTGGTTTCCATATCGCAAGCTATATTTTAGGGTATTTTTTTAATAATGCAAAAGGAATAAAAACCAGGTCCTTTAAGAAATGTTTAATATTTCACATGTACCTTGGAGTTTAGTGACTTCTGATTGGTCAGAGATTAATCAGTGACATACAGCAGCCTGTCCTCAGGGGATCCAAGTGCACTGCTCTTTAATGCTGTGCAAGCAAACTCTCCTAAAGCCTTACTCGCTGGCCCTGATTTCAGAATCTCCACTTAATGCATCAGGAACCCTTAGGGCTTTTCCTGGCCTTCAGGGCTGGTTTCACTTCTTCAGTAGCAGCTGCTCTGCACGGATGCCCACACTGAGTGATTTCCCCCAAACCTGCCTCAGATGCTTAAATGGAGTTTGATGGATTTCACACACACACAAAGCACTTTTTCATTTGAGTAGCTTAGTGACACTGTTGAATACAAATGATCTGTTCCTGAATATCCTGGAACCTCATGAAAATTTTTCTGGCTAGAAACTGGATTCAGTCACAGATAGGCCTGTCATAGGCCGACCAAGGAGACTGATAGTTACTAAAAGAGATTCCTTTTTTCTTTTTTTTTTGGTGGTGGGGGCTCGTGCATTTGGAAGTTCCTGGGTCAGGAATCGAATCCATGCCATAACAGCAGCCTGAGTCACCATGGTGACAACACCTGATCGTTAACCTGCTGAAATACAAGAGAATAGATTCTTAAAATTGTTTCATTTGCAGGGGCAGCCCCACGGTTTTTAGAGTCTGGAAACCATGCCCAGGGCCTTGGCCTTGAGCAAGGGGGCTGGGTGAAGTCCTGCTTCCCCTGTGGAGGGAAGAGAGCGTGCAGGGCTTGTGGTCCTGCTTTCTGAAGATGAGGTGTGGGCTCTGGTGAGTGGAGACTTCACTCCCCCAGTACGGTTGGTGTCCGGCTTCTAAGGCTTAATGGATCATGTCTTTGTGCTTGGGGTGGTAACCTTATTAATTTGGGGGGGAAATGTAGATTGCATTTCAAAAACCTGACTTTTGAGAAACTTTTAGAAAATGTAAAAAAATACTGAGGGGTTGGATTTCCCATTGTGGCTCACCAGTAATGAACCCGACTAGTATCCATGAGGACACAGGTTCTATCCCTGGCCCCGCTCAGTGGGTTAAGGATCCAGCATTGTCGTGAGCTGTGGTGTAGGTCGCAGACGTGGCTTGGATCTGGCATTGCTGTGGCTGTGGTGTAGGCAGCTAGTGAGAGCTCGGATTTGACCACTAGCCTGGGAACTTCCATGTGCCGAGAGTGCAGCCCTAAAAAACAAAACAAAACAATTACTGAGGGGCTACCTTCATATTAGCAAATCACAGAGAGTATGTACTGTGGCATAAAATCTTTTAGTCAAGCTTTGCATTCCAAACCAGCTACTTAATTGCTGTGATCTCAATGATGTACTCTTAACTGGGGTACCTTCATCAAGCATGGATTTAACAGGGTTACTTTGGTTTCTGACTGGGGGAATGATGGGAAACAGCTCTTTTTCAAATTTTTTTTTATCCTGGGAGATGGGCATCTATTGTTTTGTTCAATTTGACAGCTGGAGTAAAGAACCAGAAATTTTTTTTTTTTTTTTTTTTTTGCTTTTTAGGGCCACACCCACAGCATATGGAAGTTCTCAGGCTAGGGGTCAAATTGGAGCTACAGCTGCCGGCTTACACCACAACCACAGCTGAGCCATGTCCGTAACCTACACCAGAGCTCACGGCAATGCCGGATCCTTAACGCACTGAGCAAGGCCAGGGATCAAACCTGCATCCTCATGGATCCTAGTCAGGTTCATTAACCATTGAACCACGAAGGGAACTCCCAAGGACCAGAACTTTTGATGGTGAGATCAGGGGTGAGTAATATGGTAAATTCCGTTGAAATACAGTAAATGTTCCAGTTAGCTAGAAGAGTGAGGTGTTCTGGTTAATTCAACCCTCTGTTTAACCTAGACCACTGCTCTATGACTAATTTTTTTTATAGAATTCAATACAGCAAAAGATACCTAACACCAAAATGATACCAGACACATGTGTATATGTCTTTTAATGATTTGGAAGATATTTGAGGGTTTCCCCAAGCCTCATGGTCATCGAGAAACATAGCAGTTATCTCGGAAATGGCCATTGGTGGGGCTTTGGGGCTGATAGAAGGCTGGCCTGTTACTGCAGGTTGAAACTAGCACTTGCGTTTCTTTGGGGGAGAGACGGGGTGGGAGGGAAGTGGGGAGGTTTTGATATCTCATTTCTGTTGGCCAGAGGTGAAGGACGGTTCTTATTTTCCCAGGTCTCATCAGGCAATCTGTGAAGCTTTTATTGGGCTTATAAATACTCACAAATACACAGACCCTAAAGCGATAATGTATGTAAAAGTATTTAGTGCCGAGTCTAACACACAGAGAAACCTTCAGTCGAATGCAGGGTAACTTGAACGGGTTTAACTGTGTTTCCTTTGGTTTATGGTTGCTTTTTTCTTGGGGGAGTCAAGAGAGCTCTTCCTACACCTCCTTAGCTGGAGGAACTTTATTTGCCTGAGTTAGGACCTCCAACATTGTTTACTTTTTTAAAATGAAGCATCTGCAGATGAGAACTACAAGAAGTCACCATGAATTTAAGAGTAAATAAATTGGTTACCATTACGACTTCAGATTGTACCTTCATCTCAAGGAACAAGTCTAGAAAGGGAGAGAATTAGGAGAAGCAAGTATAAAAAGGTCTTTTTTTTTCATACTCTTAAAGGAAGGGTAATTGAACCTTAACTTTAAAAATACTAAGGTTATGTACCCTTTGACTCAGCAATTTCACTTCCATGAGGTTTTTCTACGTATTCGTAAGGACATCCACTGTGGCGTTATTTATTTTGTTTTTGCAGTAAAAGCCAAAAAGCAAACTACAGGGAAAAAAGAGTACCTGTGTAAGGAACTGGCTAAATGGTAGTAATTTTTTTTTAAATGAACTAAAATACAGCTTTTGGGAGTTCCTGTTGTGGCTTCGTGGAAACAAATCCGACTGATGTCCATGAGGACACAAGTTTGATCCCTGGCCTCACTCAGTGGGTCAGGGATCCAGAGTTGCGGTAAGCTGTGGTGTAGGTTGCAGATGTGGCTCAGATCTCGAGTGGTTGTGGCTGTGGAGCAGGCCGGCAGCTGTAGCTCCGATTTCAATCCCTAGCCTGGGAACTTCCATATGCAGCGGCCCTAAAAAGCAAAAAAAAAAAAAAAAAAAAAAAAAAAAAAAAAAAAAAAAAAAAAAAAAAGGCATCTGTTAAAAATGTGGTAAATATATATGAAATCACATAGAAAGATGTTCAGTTATTGTCTAGTGGAAAAGTTGAAGTCTATGGAGCATATGATCTCATAGATGAGAAAAAAATTAGATACATGAGCCCTGGTGGCTCAGTGGTATAAGGATCTGGCATTGTCACTGCTGCCATGTGGGTTCATTCAATCCACAGCCCAGGAACTTCCACATACCACAGATGTAGGCACCCCCCCACAAAAAAATAGATAAATATATGTGTGTGTGTGTGTGTGTGTGTATGGATATAACATTTTCTGGAAAGATATACAATATATTCTTTTGTTAATACAATATAATTATAATTACGGGTATTATGAATTTAAATTTATAATTAGGACAAATTAATACAAATTAAGATCAGTTGTTATACACATATTAATTGCTTATAGCAAAATGGGTATTATTAAATTACTTAAAAGTTTATTCTCTTTATGTTCATTAAGTATCTTCTAGGTTGAATTCTAATTTGCTTATTCAGACTTGTATGATTATCACATCTACGTTTAAACTTCAGTCAAGCGTGGAGTCATTCCTAATTTTTCTTTTCTTCTTTTTTTCTGTCTTTTTGCCTTATCTAGAGCCGCACCCGCGGCACATGGAGGTTCCCAGGCTAGGGATCTAACAGGAGCTGTAGCCGCCGGCCTTCGCCACAGCCACAGCAATGCGGGATCCGAACTGCGTCTGCAACCTTCACCCCAGCTCACGGCAACGCCGGATCCTTAACCCACTGAGCAAGGCCAGGGATCGAACCCGCAACCTCATGGTTCCTAGTCGGATTCGTTAATCACTGAGCCACGAAGGGAACTCCCCTGATTTTCAAATTGATGCTTTTACTGTTTCTCTGACAGTGTAGCAGGTAGTGGTGATCACACTGGTCATGGCTTACTGAGCCCCACCTATGTACTAAACTCCTGTGCTCTGATTTTCTCTAAACCTCACAAAATCTTGAGAGATGATGTGGAAATGGAGGCTGTGTGAACTTAAGTAACTCGTCAGGAAGCTGGAGCCAGCAAGATTGGAAGCTAGCATTCAAACTGGGTCGAACTCCAAAGACCATGCTATTTCCATATGTCCTTCTGCAGGAGACATGGCGCTGGTGAATTAATTTCTCAGAGACTCAGTTTTGCTGTTGAAACAGATGATTTTGAAAAAAAAAAAAAGCCATAACAGCAAACACACTCTAATTGTTTGCTCTTATTCTTGCTTTCTAGCACATTCCATTCACCATTGTTATTAACTATTTATTCTGCGCCTCACATTTGTCTGAACTTCGAACATATGCTTACCAAGCTGATGGAAACTTCCCAAGCCCATTTGAGTCTGCTGCTATTTCCAGAGTGTGAACCAACTCGATATTAGTGGGGCCAAGTGCAGCGTGCCGTCTGAGAACAACTTCAGCCTTCAGGGTTGGACCTGATTCAGATGAGAATGCCATACCGTTGTTTATTTTCTTGAGATAAAGAATGAAGAAAAATACAAGAGCGAAGTCTGCTCTTGAAAACATTCAAGTAATGTAATTTTTATTAGTTGAACTAATGTTAGGCTTGGCCTGGTTTTGCTTCTAGAAATTTCCCCAGTTCCATAGGGCACCCCCAGGGTGGCCACGTAGAAGCAACAATAACACTCACAGGACAGCCCTTCCAAGTCCCCACCTCCCTTCTTGCTTTGCTACCAACCTTCAGTCATTCTTTCCTTCATCTCTTTCCTAAGACCTGGTCTTTATCTGAAGGTGATCCTGTCATTTTCAACCCAGGAAGGTTAGTGAGATGGGCATAGAGGCCTCTGATCCAGTTTTAGGAAAGGCTTTTTAGAGGAAATGGTAATGATTCTGAGTCCTAAAAGAAATAACAGAGGCGCCCAGTTATCTAGAAAGAGAGATCAGAAACGCAGAGGTTCTCTCAGAGAACTTGGTGTATCTGTCCAGCTGTGTCTCCAAGTGTCTGACTGTCTCTTTTGAATGAGGATATTGACCACACATCAGTCCCTTGACTTTGTTAAAGCTCATCATCTCAGTAGACTAAAGTATATATCAGTTGACTAGAATACAAAAACATTCCTGAAGGAGCTCCTGTTGTGGCTCAGCGATAATGAACCCAACTAGTATCCACAAGCACATGGGTTTGATCCCTGGCCCTGTTCAGTGGGTTAAGCAGCTGGCATTGCTGTGGCTGTGGCTAAGACCGGCGGCTGCAGTTCCAATTTGACCCCTAGCCTGGGAACTTCCATATGCCAAAAGTGCGGCCCTAAAAAGACAAAGAAAAAAAAAATTCCTGGGGTAAATGACTTTCTTTCTAGAAACTCCTCTCACATCATTATTGATACCATGGGTATTTATGATGCTTACATCTCCCATATCTGTCCCATCTTCCTAAATTTGCTTGGCAGGTAATGTACCTGGTCAAGGTGAAAATTTTAGGGACTCCTGTAGGATGAAAGGATAACTGCTGATTCTCCAAAAGGGCCTGTTGGTAAAATATTCTTTTTGCAAACACAGGGAAATGCATAGGTCTGCAGGTTCTCTTTTCAGTAACAAAGATGGATACTCACAGGAGGGGAGGACAGAAGACAGAACGCCCCAGCCTTAGGCTCGGTGTTTGGACTTGCTTTATTTGTCATTGATGGAGACATCAAATGACAACTTTCCCTTCATTTCTGTTCCTGCATCCAGCTCTAAGGCAGGCGTCTAAATCTTGAGTTGTTTTAACTCCTGGCAATGCGTAAACCTAGCTTCCCAGTTTATGTACACCATAGTCTGGTCTCTCATCTTCCCTTCAGCTAGTCAAGGAAGCCTTTCCTTGGAGTTCTTTTCCTTATTCTGTTTCAACACCCCCAATTTTTTTTTTTTTTTTGGCCCATGAATATGAAAACTGAAAAAGTGAAGAGCAAGTTTGAAAGTGTTTCAATGAGCCAATCAGCTTGACAAAAAAGAATAGATATACACTCACATACACATACACACACATATGTTATATTGGACTTGAGAAAGTCAGCAGAGAAAAAAAGGCAATTATATTCCAAGGTTTTTTTCTTTTTACAGCTGCACCTGTGGCATATGGAAGTTCCCAGGCTAGGGGTCGAATTGGAGCTGCAGCTGCAGGCCTATGCCACAGCCACAGCGACGCCAGATCTGAGCCATGTCTTTAACCCACACTGTAGCTTGTGGCAGCTCTGGATCCTTAACCCACTGAGCGAGGCCTGGGATCAGACCCACCTCCTTGCCGACACTATGTTGGGTTTTTAACCCGCTGAGCCACAACAGGAACTCCTATATTACAGTTTTAATCTAACAAATCTATTCTGGTTCCAGGAGAACCAGACATGGAATTTTAAAGAAGTAATTACAAATAATAATTAATGTTAAATAATAATCAATATTCAAGGAGAAGAGTAGTCCTATCATACACAAAATGAATTTAGCTGACAGAGAAATGGTAAAACTGCTATTCTTTTAAATGACAGCAAAAGCCCACTAATTATAAATTAAAGATCAGTCATTCTCTTAGGTAAAAAACCTAGCTGGAAACTGAGAATCCTGCAGTAAATATTAAGCACTGTCGGGTCCATTATTCACATGTGTATAATAAAGACAGTAAATCGACCTAAGTATGGCTATGATGAAATGTGGATAAAACACTTCGAACTCCACAGAAGTAAGCAAAGTATAAATAGATGGCACACTTGGGCAGAGAGAAAACCAAGTGCTATTTTAGCACTTGAGCTAGTGATAATTTATTGTTCGGGCTCTGCGTTTGAGTCAGTGTTTATATGGCGTTCTATATTAACTGAGACCAAAATAGTCTGTACACATCACTGTCTTGGATAGATTACCAAGTGATCAGCAGAAACTGTTCCAACCCACCACTCCCCCACCAGCAAGGGATTTATAATATTTTAAATATTCGTCCTAAAAATCCAAGCTGTTTTGACAATTTGTTGGGTAATATATCTGGTTCAAAGAGAAGCGGTGTGATATATGTAATGGAAAAAGACATAAAGCGGTTAACATTCCAAACTCAGGACCCATGTTGCCTGGATTCAGAGCTCCGTCAATTACTGGCTGTGTTGACCTTGGACAAGTTATTTAACCTCTCTGTGCCTTGTTTTGCTTGCCGATAAGGTTAATAATTGTACTGACTTCACTAGGTTGTTGGGAAAGTGAAATGAGTTAATAGAATAAAGCCATTAGAATAGTGCCTGATGCAGAGTGAGTGTAAACTGTCCTTGTGTCTTTCCTCATCCTTTTCCCCTCTGTGTGGGTAGTTTTCAATGACCATTCTGTGAGCAACTCCCATATGTCAAACACTTGTCCCCACTCTGTTTAACCTTGCAAAAAGCCTTTTGGGTTCAGCTTCACCCAATTCTGCCTCACTCTTCTATCCGTTTGAGCTGTATTATTTTATTTTATTTTATTTTATTTTATTTTATTTTATTTTATTTATTTTGGCTTTTTAGGGCCACACCTGGGCATATGGAGGTTCCCAGACTGGGTGTCCAATCGGAGCTACAGCTGCTGGCCTACGCCGCAGCCACAGCAACGCGGGTTCCGACGTGAGTCTGAGACCTGCACCGCTGGGCTGTATTTTTATTTCTGACATTGAATACATTGGATCATTTTATGTTTCTAGCACCCCAATTAAATCCTGAGGAAGCATCCCTCCTTCTGGGTAACGTTTTTGACCAGCTTTCAGTCTGATTGTATCAGAATCAGGCATGGCTGAAGGATTAAACTGATGAGAATTTCTATCCGATGTGAAGTGTTCCATATACCTAAGGAGCAGAACAGATGTCACTGCTTCCATAGAGAGCATACACAGCATCCAGAGCCTGTAAAATGCAGGTCATTTCTGAGTCTACATATAGTCTTCGCTCAAGAAAAAAGTGTGATAATTCTGGAAACAGCCATGGAAGACCTTCAACTCTCTGTTGGGCCGTCCCCACAGAAAGACTAAGAGACCTAAGAGGGGGACATCATTTGCTGAACTCAACGCAGTCCGGGGTCTGAACTTTAACCTGGCACCTCAAAGACCTGATTTGTTCACTCTTCAAGGACAGATCGATCCATTTTTTAGGGGCTGACTCCCATTAACAGCTCCCCGGGCAGCTGTTCAAACCAGGAGGCCCGCGTAGTCATTTGTGATGAGACACGTGTGCTGACCTGCCCCAGCCCATGCCGTCTTTCTCTCGGCAGGTTTTCCTGCGAAGCCAGATGGGTTTCAGAGGTAGCTTGGGAAGCACAGAGTCAGAACAAAGAAAGTTAGGAAACTGGGTTGGTTTCCAGATAATAGCATCAAGATGACATCACATGCTTTCTCCTAAGATTGACTTGCGTAGTTGGCCAAGGTTGCCATGGAAATGGCCAAGATTGGGGGAGTTCCCTGGTGGCCTAGCAGTTAAGGACTTAGCATTGTCACTACTCTGGCTCAGGTTTGAAACTTGGCCTGGGGATTTCCTCATGCTATGAGTGTGGCCAAAAAAATTTTCTTGAAAAAGGAAACGGCCCAGGTTGTTCTCTGCAGCCCGCTGACCATCAGCTGACACTCTCTGTTCTGACTGGCATAACCATCCATCGAGTTGTAGTAAAACAGTTCAGAATTGGATCCACTCTTTTTTTAAAGGGCCTTCACTCTGTCCTGGCTGCCGTGTACCTGCGCCTGTGCGGTCCTGGAGGCGCAAGTGTTTGAGGCGGGGGGCACACGCCAGGCTTTCTTCCCCGTGGGACGGGGTGGCGCTGCTCCTTTGCAAGCCACCTTCAAAGGCAGCTCGAAGTCGGGCGAGAAGAGAAAAGAGGATAGTTATTCTCGCTAAAATAAATCGCACCCCGTAATGTACACAAGAGATAGGAAAGAGGGCAGAGGAATTCTCCCCAGGCACATGTTTACTCCTCAGCTATGTGACTGCAGATGTCCGGCTCGAGTCCTCAGACACATGTTTTCAAGCACTGCCCCCACCGTCAGAGCCATCCAAAGGGCGATGTCGGGACCCACTCTTCCTCTGTGCTCCTGTCACATGTGTAACTTTCAGATACCACTCCTGTCTTCAGTCACCCTTTTCAGAGCTGGTTTGGTTCTTCACGACTTAGGGACTGCTCTCATTTAGAAGCAGCACCAGCTCGCCGAGGTACCCGTGGCACAGCTGAGCTGGCAGCCAAGTGGGGGGCCCCCATCTGCAGCTGTCTCTCATGAGGACCAGCTGTCCTGGGCCGAGTGTCCCTAACCATCCTGTGTGCCCCCTCCCTCTCCCCAGCAACGGTGGCTCAGCTAATGTGGAGCCTCCTGGGATGAGGGGCACGTCCCACAGCAGCAGCTCCTATGGGAGGCCAGGGTTCCTCACCAGGGGAGCCTGGGGGCGCAGGCACCCCACCTCTGCTCTTCTCTCGTACTTGGCCCACAGCCAAGGAGAGGGGTGGACGGAGCTGTCCTGCCTGCTCCCCCCGCTGACTTTGCTCTCAGACACACCCTTGCCTCTCCTGTGCTCTGATCTGCTAGCCGTTCATACTCCACTTGGAAAGCTTCATGTTTGCTATCCTTCCCCAGCCGTTCCTGGTCCCTGGCAGGTAGTGGCTTTGAGCCCCACCTTCAGTATAACATAGATGTGCCCATTCATTGGGGATCTACATGCGCCAGGCTTTGTACCAAGTGCTGGAGACAGAACAGATACTTTCCATGGCAGGACCTGAATTCACCAGGCCACAGACCCCTTCCCGTGCTCTGGTGACGCCCCATTCCCAGCCCATGTCTGATAGGCTGCAGTCTGTATTTCATGATGGAATCCTTTGCAAGGAGTTGTTCTTATCCTTAGACAAATGCCCAAAGAGGGAACATGAGATGGTGTTGGTCTAAAAGACCTCCTTAAGGAGTCTGGGGTAGAGCAGAACTCTACATAAGATGTATGTTATGAACTCTACATAAGAGTTCTGTCCTACTCGGGAATGTGTGTAATAAAACCGGGGAGCTGGTTTGCAGAACGGGCAATGAAGCCAGTTTTATGGTTCCCTTTATGGCACTGGTCTCACTGGGAAAGAGTTTGCATAGCCACTCCTGCTCCAGGCTGTTGAATATGCAGAGTGGCCGTGGTAGCTGCTCTTCTTCCCGTCACCCACCCTGTGGCATCCCCTGGTCCCCAGGGAACAAGACCGCCCTTGGAGACCAGCCAGGGTGCACTCTGACCATCCTGGGTCTGGGTCCTCACTCTGTGTGGTCAGCTGCTGTAGTTGAATGTCTTCTCAGCAGATGTGGCTAGAACATCGCCAGAGGCCACTTCATGAAACTTCATGGGGCTCTGTTTAAAACGGCCAGTGGGAGTTCCCATTATGGCCCAGTGGGTTAAGAACCCGAATAGTATTCACGAGGACATGGGTTTGATCCCTGGCCTCACTTAGTGGCTTAAGGATCTGGGGTTGCCGCGAGCAGAGGTATAGGTTGCATAGGCGACTCGGATCTGGTGTTGCTGTGGCTGTGCTATAGGCCAGCAGCTGGAGCTCTAGTTCGACCCCTGGGAACTTCCATATGCCACAGATGAGACCCTAAAATAAAATTAAAAAAAAAAAAAAAAAAAGCAGTGGCCAGTGTAGTTTCACCTCTTCAGCATGAGCGTGTCCAGGTGAGTTTCCGGATCCTGCAGGTTGTGTCTGGCAGCTCTAAGTAGGGCAGGGCTCCTCCTTGTAGCTGTGCACTAGAATCACCCAGGAGTATGGAAAAGCCTGATGCCCGGGCTCCATCCCAAACAAATTCCACCAGGCTCTATACGGGTGGTACCTGGAACTCTCTGAGTCATCATGTGAGGGATCGTGTTAGCAAAACTGAGGACTGACTGCTGTAAGGAAAGGAGAGAGGATGAAGGCAAAGCAGGATGAGAGGAAAGAGGGGGATCAAGAAGAGAAACGAAGGGTTTACCCAGGGGTGGTGGAGAGAGCCGGACCCTAACCTGCAAGTGTCTGGTGCTCCCCGCGAAAGGGCCACGTGCCAGGCCAGCCACCAGGAGGGGAATGTGAGGCACCGAGGCAGCGCTGGAAGCCAGTTGTGATCTGGCCATCAGACGAAGTGTGTACCAGCTGTGTGTCCCTGGACACAGGGTTCACTCGGCCCTCCCTGTGTTTCCAGTTCTCCGACCCTCCCTGCGGGTCTGTGGGGTGGGTTTGACAGAAGGACATGAGCTTGGCACGTGTCGGGCGATCTGCAAAGTGGTAGCTTCATAATAATGAGCGTTAGAAGAAATTGCTATCTCTATTCCAATAAAAATTTACCAGCACTTCTCCTCAGTTACTGCTCTCTGCTGGCAGAGAGTGATTTCTCTCCGAAAAGGCAGCAGTTCTGAAACGTTGGTTTAGGACAGCTAATGCAGGGGATGGAGGGCCGGGGTTAACAGAAGCATCCTGGCATGTGTATTTTCACTCACCTCCAGGGTGATTCTGATACAGCCAGAGCCGGGGAGCCTCTCTGCAGGTGGCCGGTCCTCACCTTATGGGGGCAGGGCAGGGTCGCGTGGAGGTGCCTCACCTTGATGCTCCGGAAGGAGCCTCATCGCCTCGTACTGATTTGGTTTCTTTCCTACTTTCCCAAACTTTCCAGTGATTTGGGGGAACTTCTGCCCCACTCCAGCACTAGGAGAGGACCAGCAGGCACACAGCAGGGTAATTGTGGCCAGGTTCCACCTTTCATTTACAAGTCAAAACGAGACAGGCTCTAAACCCAGCATCCTCCGAATTAGTAACCCCTGGCCAAACAAGACAGAGGCCTTTTCTGTTCTAACTGCGCAGAGGTGAGGCTGAGTTGTCTCTCCCCTTTTTTGTGCTTGACTGCTCTGCGAGCATCTCATTTGGAGCCTTCGATCAGCTACAGGAGTGCAAAGTGAAACAAAGCACCCTCTCAGCATGAATATTTACCTTTAAAGGCACGAGAAGCCCCTTGGACCACAGTGAATCAACAGGTCTGTGCCCTGACCAGTTTCCATGGGCATCGTGAGAATGTTGGTCTGCAGGAGCCCGCCAGGACCCTCGGTGGATTTACTGCTTATTGTTTTTGTTGTAGCTATAATAGGAAAAAGGATGTGTCTGCCCCTGGGAGCAGCTACTGTGGGGCCCAGCTCCAAAGGCCTGGGAGCCAGGGGGCCGTGGAGCGCGGGTGATGGAGCCCCGTAACTGGCGGGGTGGGGGGCGTCAGCAGAGGATGGATGGGAGAGCATCTGCTCTGCAGCATCGTCCCCACCGCTCCTTGGAGGCAGAGTTGTCTCTGGGAGCAGCCTGGCCGCTCAGCAGAGCATTCCCGTGGCCCTGGTCAGCCTGGGAAAGTGGAAAAACGCCATGGAGACCAAGCCCAATGGGGAGGGCAGGCCACTGCCTCCGCCCCCTCTGCGGGCAGTAAATGCCGCCCCCAGCCACTGTCTCACAAGAGAGCCAGCCAGGGGTTCGTTTTCCATTTCATGAAGGGGGAGAAGGGATTCCTGCTGCAGTTTTTTGCCTAAGGACAAGAATTCCTAGCAACACCAAGGGCTTCTGCTCTATGGCCAGATTTTCCTTTCTCTCTTCCCCGTTCTTCGAGATTTGGCGAGGGTGCTGGGGTTCAAAAAGCAACTTCATACATGACATTTATCTTCCTGCTACTAAAACTCATTTTTTCATAAGCTATCATGGCTTAATGAAATATCTGCTAGGAATCTTTACAGGATTTGGAAGAGAGAAGATTGGAGAAGAGGGAAAAAGAGAGAAGGCATGTTGCAGAAATGTAAAGTCATGATTAAAAAATCACGTCAAAAACGGTGCTTAATTGGAGTTCCTGTCGTGGCTCAGCAGTTAACGAGCCCGACTAGTATCCATGAGGACGCGGGTGTGATTCCTGACCTTGCTCAGTGGGGTAAGGATCCGGCATTGCTGTGAGCTGTGGTGTAGGTTGCAGACGCAGCTCGGATCCCGCGTTGCTGTGGCTGTGGCGAAGGCCGGCAGCTACAGCTCCTGTTAGACCCCTAGCCTGGGAACCTCCATATGCCGCGGGTGCGGCCCTAAAAAGACCGAAAAAAAAAAGGTGCTTAATTGATATATAGAAAATGTTTCCCTATGCTTATTTAATGGGGACCCTGGATTTTTTTCAAGAATGTACTGCGTATTAAACATTCATCAGAACATCTTTTTGATATGTGTCAAAATACAGATATCCTTTTGGGTGGCTAAATGAATGAACAATCAGAAAAACAGCATGACAGTAATGACATTTAATATCTGTTGAGTACCTACTATGTGTCATGTTCCATTCAAAGCACTGCACATCTTCATAAGCACTCATTTCATCTTTGTAAGAACCCTTAACTGTAAATTAGATACTGTTATTATCCTCTTAGAAAGGAGGATGAGCCAACTTGATAATCATTTCTTGGCTTGAGGAATCAAGGATTATCTTTTTAATGTCAATGTCCATCCAAGGCCAAAGGTAATATTCAGACCTGGGAATAATCAGGCCCCTTGGCGAGACAGTCTTCCTTCCTAAGGGGGACTTGGGGGCCCTCCCTCCCACATCCCAACATGTGGCTTACTGGGAACCAAAGCCATGAGATTTGAACTTCCCCAGCATCACTCATCTTTTCTCATCTTTACAAATGGACCAGGAGGGAAACTGTGGAAGGGCTCTTACAGAGAGCCAGCATGGGCTCTTCCAAAGATTTGGAACCAGATGAAAGACTCAGGGGTTCTGGGGGGGTCTGGGGCTGCCTCTTTGAAAGCTGGGGTGTCCTGTGTGTCTGAGAATCTGGCAAGGCCACCAAAGCAGGTAGCTGTCTTATAGCCTATTTCAAACTCTCTAGTCTTTTCTGTGCCTGCCTTGAAAATCGCTATGCTTTTTCTTTCCCCCGGCGGCAGTAACTTTGCTGAGCACCTCCCTGGCTCTGGAAATGTTCATTGGTTGGTGGACCATTCATTCTCGCTCTCCATTGCAGAATCTTTGTGTGTCAAGTGCAGGAAAGTGGGTTCAAACAGTTGCTCTCCCGGTACCCATGCTGTGCTTCAGGAAACCCGTTCCGAGATTCTCAAGCAGGCTCGAGAATGGAAGCAGAGAACGAGCCGGAATATCCTTGCTGCTTTATTCTATTATTATTTTTAAATCACTAGTTTTTAAATCACTTGCTTTTCCATTTGTTTTGAGTCAAGTCCCATGACTTTTGTGATCCCCAAATCTTCCCCAGATTCATTCGTAACGGGCTCCCCCCCCTCCCCCACTGAAACCCTTTCTCTTCCCCGCCTGGGAACCTGCCCTTTAAATTTGCCATGGCTGGGATTTTAATCTCTCCTCAAAGGCGCGGTGACAATTTCACAACAAAGCAGGGAGCTGGGTGGGTGGGTGGGTCGGGGAGAGTTTTGTTTTCTGCTCCCATTAAGACAGCAACTGTTCCCTGTTTGTCCCGTGGGGCCCACTCTTGGCAGCAGACCTGGGAGACCTTGAATTTGGTGTCGCAACATCCATCCAGACCCAAGCCCAAGTCTGGGCTCCTCGAAGGTGAATTGCAGCTGTTTGGATAAAATTCTAAAATCTTGTTTGTGCGATTTTTTGGCCCTTGTTGTACAATCGCTCTTCCTGGCAGAGAAACCAGGAAGTTTTACTTTCCCAGGATCTCGGGCAGGTAATTGTTTTCCCAAACTGCATGTGAATCTCGGATGGAGATGGACATTCTTCACCCTGAGAACCTTTGCCCCCGTGTATAAACTGTCCGGATTCTCCCTGTGCTTTGGATTCAGCCCTGAGACTAGATTACAGACCTTCCTCGCTGCCCTAGATTCACTTCTACCTCTGGTTATAATTTAGGGCCATTTACATTTCCGAACAACAGTCACGGACCTTTTAGTCTCCTGGAATCTTGGAGTGCTTTCCTGTTAAGTGTCTGGTCTTGACCGGGTAGCCTGTGATCTCCAGAGTTAAGAACTGGCAAAACCCGGGAGTTCCCTTCGTGGCTCAGTGGTTAACAAATCCGACTAAGAACCATGAGGTTGCGGGTTCGATCCCTGGCCTTGCTCAGTGGGTTAAGGATCTGGCGTTGCCGTGAGCTGTGGTGCAGTTTGCAGACGCGGCTCGGATCCCGCGTTGCTGTGGCTATGCCATAGGCCGGTGGCTACTGCTCCTGTTAGACCCCTAGCCTGGGAACCTCCATATGCTGCGGGTGCAGCTCTAGATAAAGGCAAAAGACAAAAAAAAAAAAAAAAAGAATTGGCAAAACCCATTCCTCGAGAACCCCACAGGCCCCGATTCTGCTCCAGCATTGGGACTCTGAGCTCAGGAAGGTGGCTGATGACCAAACACCATTTAGAGGGGCGTGCGTCCTGCGTGGCTGTGCGGCGGACTTGACAGGGCTGCTCTTTGGGGCCCGGGGATCAGTTCCTTTTCCACCCTTGTCTCTTCACCAGCATTTCTGGGGGAATTGTCAGCCTGCAGGCGGAGAAGCTGGGAAGCTTGACTCTCAGACCCTAACTAGGACCCTGTTCCTCCAGCTCCTCTGAGAGCCCATCTCAGCTTCTCACCCCAGCGCTTGGGCTGTGTCCAGAGGCTCACGAAGGACGTGGGCTCTGAAACACTTGAAGGGAAATTCTCACCTGCCAGAATGCCTTTGTTATTCAGCAAGAAACATCCATCCATCAAGCCTGGGGCTAGGTTCTCACTGGACAGGTCATCATTCAGTTTAGAACAGGAGCCAAGATTTCAGGCCAAGGCCGCCTTCTGCGGACGCCAGGGGAGGTGCGTGGTGAGAGGTACAGCCAGGAGGACCTCTCGGGTGACAAGGAGCTAGCCTTGTGGTCTCCTGAGGTGGGCTGTTTAGGAAAGAGTGAGGAAGAAGAAGGGCCTTCCAGGCCCAGGGGACCGCGTGATGGGGGAGGTTCAGGGTGGGTGCTCAGAGAAACCGCAGGGGACCCTTGGCCTGTCACCACGGAGGGAACCTGTACCTGGAATCGGGCTCCAGGTTAGGTTTTGGTCTTTTAAGTGTTCCTTGTGCTCTCCTTCATGTTGTGGTGAGGAGGTGAGTGAGATGAGGTATGCAAAGTTGTGACTGAATGCTAACCCTTCACCTGCCCTTAGGAAATGTATGTTTGGTGCATTCGGAGGGAGATCCCAGGAACGGAGTAAAGTCTGAATATTACTGCCTTTGCACTATCCACACACCTACTACTCACTCACTCACTCCTCCACTCACCATTCACTAACTCATTCATTCATTATTTCATTTACTAATTCGCTCACTTACTCAATCAACAAACATTTCCCAAGCAAGCACTTCCTACGCACTAGACACTGCTAGGCAGGCAAACTTCCTATCGTGAGCCAACAGCAGGAAGGTTTTAGAACCCTGGTCGCCGGATACCTGACCACCCACATCGGCCTCCTAGGCCCCCCTCCACGCACTCAGGGGGTCCCGAGCGCCAGGAAGGTGTGGAGAGGGGATGATAGTTAGGCCCATTTCTCTAGCTGGGTCTCATCACTGTGGAAAATACTGATTAGTCTGCAAGTGATTTTATCACCAGCGTTCTCAGAACACTGGTTTCCATTCCCGCCGCCACTGCCTGTCCTCATAAAGCGATGTCCTGTCAGTGGAGCATGCAGAGTGCTGACAGGCACAAACTGTGTGGCTCACCTGGAGAAGCACACAGCCAGGCAGCAGTGACTATAGTTTGAGCTGAGATTGTTTTTGAGATCTACCTTGGCTTGAAAATACCATCTACCACTTTCACCTATTTTCCCAGCATCCCAGGTCCACGGCATTTCAATCATCCAGGACCACTGCGTTCCCGTATCCCAAGTCAGATCCCTGGTGTGAGAGTTCCCTAGTCTCAGGCTTCGAGGAGTCCAATGAGGCATGTGCCACCCACGCAGCCCTGGTCACTCTGTTCTGAGAGATGCAGGCCCCATGCAAAGTTCAAGACTAGAGGTCCCTTCCTTGTCCCGCAGGGTCTAAACACATGTCTAAACAGATCACCTCCTAAGCAGTCCCAGGGTCTTCTCTGTCCTGTGTGGCGTGGGCTCCAGGCAACCTTGCCTCCGTGAGACCATTTTTTGGTCATCTGTACCATGCGGGGAGGAGAGAGCAGAGGTCAGAAAATCTAAAGTTGAATCTAATCTCTGCCATCAACTGACGGACTGGTCCAGGTCGCCATTTAACTTCTCAGAGCTTGGGTTTCCTCACCTTTGAGTTTCCTCTTAAACACATTGGTAAAACAGGTTTAGCACCAATACGGGACCTCAAATGAACTAACCAGGGCTGGAATTTATCTGGGAGGCTCCTGCACAGCTGTGCCAGTTGTTTACAGCCAGCTAGTCTGTTCTGATTGGCTAGGGTGAATACCATGCTGGTTGTTAAATATTTTGAATATGACTCCCGGAAATAATTTATGTGAAAGAGCTTGTAGACAGTACAACACCCGGCTAGCTAGTTTGACTATGGCATTTGGGTAGTCGCCACTGCCAAGTTTAACTTTAAATATATATATTTTCCATGTACGCTTTTTTCATCCTCTGACAAATTACTAATCACCAAATTAGCCTCTTTTGAGGCTCAACAAAGGAGAAGTGATACAACATTTAGGTTCAAAAATTCTTACCCAGTATTTTTTCATGAGTCCTAATGATTTAGCTTCCTGATTTTCCAGGGGAGGAACCATTTCTGAGCCCTGGAAAGTGACTGAAGGACCACTCATGTTGGCTTTTTTGAGTGAAGATGATCCTTGAGGAAGGTGACTTTTGACAAAATGTGGTAGCCTGCTCTACAATGTCAGGACACCCCTTCACTTTGAGGGGTGGTTCAGTGTGACCTCTTAGGTGAAATGGCAGACAATGAACATTTTTTTTTTTGGACAATAAACATTTTTAAAAGGGGGTATGCTCTGTGCTTCTTAATGGAATGCCACGAAATTCAGCATTTTGCTGGAGATGAGAGATGTGATTACATTTAGAAAGAGAAGCAGAACCCCTCTTTAGGCTACTCATCATGGAAAATCCATTCTTCAGCTGGGTCACAGAAAAGAAAGGTACAATCTGTTGCTTTACTTTAGACCAGAATGTAACTGACAGGAGACCCATCCACATGCATCAGAAAAAGAAGGGTAGGGAGGTAAAAATAACAAGCTTGCCTGCACTGTTGGTGGGAATGTAGGCTGGTGCAGCCACTATGGAAGACAGTGTGGAGGTACCTTAGAAAACTCTACATAGAATTACCATATGACCCAGCAATCCCACTCTTGGGCATATATCCAGACAAAAATTTCCTGGAGAAAGACACTTGCACACGCATGTTCACTGCAGCACTATTCACAATAGCCAAGACATG
>PVHT021183530.1:388457-421599 GCA_004024745.2 Catagonus wagneri | reverse complement strand
AAAAAAATAAAAAAAAAAAACAAGCTTGCAGTATCCACTCACCCACAGTCCTGCTGAACTAACCTCTGGAAATTCTTAAGTTTCAGTCTTATTTCTCCATGAGTAAAGGTTAGGGTGCATAGCCTTGCTGGAATCCCTCAGCATTTAAGGAAACAACTGCTGCCCTAGAAAATAGATTGTCTGGGTTCCAGAATGAACTGTGCCAGCAACTGACGTATGCCTCGATGGGTCATTTACCTCTGCTGGTCCCCCCGCTATCACCTGTAGAATGAAGGTCAACTGGCACTGACTCCATTAGGGATTTATAAAGAATTAAATGAGTATATGTTTGTGTATGTGAATTTGAGAACTAAACTAAAGCTTTGTACCCTGTCTTCAGAAACATTCATAAACACAGGAAATTTAGCCAACAATTTTCAGGGAATTTATGGACTCTCTGAAGCCATAGGCATCCTAATGAAGGGTTCTATTATCTAAGGAAGGAAACCCTGGGTCTTATGTCCTTTTCTATGCTAAAAGTCTTACATTTTTCTCACTTAAAAGGAAACTCTAAGTCAAATTTGACTATAATCAAAATTCTATAATAAATATTTATGATTACTATCTTCTAAGATTTCTAAGCTCAGTTAGGACTATATCAAGTGATTAAAAGTCTGATATAAAGAAAGTTTTTATATGATTATTATAGTCCAGAGTATCAGGGTTCAATATATAATAACTGGGAGAATTTTTATATGGACATATATCCATTTATTTGTAAACAGCTCAGTATGAGGGATAGTTTTCATTCCTCACTTGTACAGGGTGGAGATGTATTTTTTTCCTTTCGATTTGTTTTTCCATGTCTATTTGGAGGAACCAAAATAGGAAAACCGCTACACAGGTCCTAAAATTCACTTCCTCTATCCGTTTTCTGTACTCTGCTCTAGGTCTGATGAATATAACTTTTTAAACATGTCGTTTATTTTTATTTTTATTTCAGTCTAAAAGTCCTGTCAGAAATACCTAGGGAAAATATTTTTAGCTTAACTAAGAAAACAAACATGTTTAAACAAATAACACCCAAAATGTTCAGGTAGAGTTAGTATTTTGGGCATTTGTGTATTTTAACGTGAGCCTGAGGGTATACCCTGGTATAGAATTTTTCTTCCTCTTAGATGTGTTAATTTCTTCCAGGAGTAAGACAAAGAGAACAATTGATCCCAACTTCTATAGTGGAGAGAAACTTTTTGTTGTTTTGAAAGGTAATTTCAAGCTAGACAATATGCTGCCTTCCCCCCACCCCCAGTTTTTAATTGCTATTTATAGATGTCCTGTGCAGAGCCAGTGGAAATGCCAATAATGGTGCAAATAAAGAAAAAGATGAGCTAGAAGAAGAATGAATGCCGAGTTGGGCCCCATTCGTGCATCATAAAGATTGACTTTTCTGCCTTGGTGACCTCATAGGAAGCTTTAAAAATTTCCAGGTAGAACTGATGGCTTAGAGCTCATCACTTTCCCATTTTGATCCCTACTCTAAGGACCTGATCCTTGGCTCCATGCAGATCCAAAGCGGGAAAATGATCATCTTTTGATTAAAAAGCAAAATCCATCTCACCAGCTCTTCAGGGCCAAGCAGGCCCAGCATCTTTAATGTCAGGTTGTTCCTGCTCCATAGACAGATGAGTAGAGACTAATGATATTGAATGAGTCAATAATGTTAACCGAGTGAATAAATGAAAAGAAGAATGAATAAAGTAATTACCTAGCGAGGTGCTCCATCCATCTTTAGAACTTGCTCATTGAGATTGTATCCGTTCATTGGGTTTTTAATTACGTAGACCAGGAATAAGCCCAGCACTTTGTGTTATGGGGTTCAGTGGAAAAATCTGTGCCTTGGATGTGTTAGCCCAACTACAGGTCAGAGTTGAAATCTCTGCTCTATTCATTATACTCATTATCTCCATCTGCTAGAACCTGAAGCATGTTTATCACATATATTTGACTAGCTTTCTTCCAGAAGTTTCTCCAGTTTCATTTACCTGTTTCATTGTGTAGCCCTTTTGTGAATGCACTTAACTGGTACAATAATAAATGACATTATCAATCTGTTGGTGGTTGTCAGTAACATCCCTTCTCATCTCAGGGTTATAGGTGCTTTTCTCTTGCGAGCCTGCTGAACCCTGTTGGGCCTTCAGTTGCACTTCCTAAAAGGTTAAAAGGCCAGATCTTTGAAATTAAAGGGCTTTTTTTTTAACCCGTTAGGCCGACATGGGGGCTAAAACTTGAAAGGGATGCATCAAACCATTGGCAGAGTGATATACACATCGTACATGGCTGTGAATATGTCGTGGATTTTAGACTTATACAAAGGAGTTCATTTGGAATTCCGAATAGAAGAAAATGTCAGTTGCAACGATGAGAAAATCCTACAGAAACTCAGTTTGTTAACATTATCTCAAAGGAAAGTTAACTCTTTTCCAATCTTCTCCAAAAAAGCCTATTTACCAAGAATACCTAATGAAAGGGTTGTCTTCTTAGTCTAAGCTTTTGGAGAAAGGCACCTCACTGGTGTAATTCTCTTTGTACCGATGCCCAGCCAACTGCCAGCAGCAACACAGTGACCTTCGGTGGCGAGCCTGATTGATTTCGTACCCTCTTTTCACATTATCAGAGATGCCTGTGTTTCCTTATGTGCAAAATAGAAATACGAGTGATGGAACATTTCAGAGGGTGCAGGCAGCCCCGAGATTTGCAGACTTAAGTATAAAGAGGGAATGCGAGGGGAGACCTGGAAAAGGACAAGGAAGCCGGGAAAAGTACTCCAGAAATGAGACCCACTTACCGGTCTCTGCATCTCACCATGTGGTGGAGGATCTCCCCCGGCCTGGGCCTGGGGGCTGGCCTTTTCTCCCTGAAATACCAGAGAGGGCAGAGAGGAAGCAAAATGTGGTGACACAGAGCTCTCCAAGGATAAGTCAAGGTCAAAAATACCAGATCAAAAGAGAAGCAGAGCGCAGCTGCCCAGGGCATTTTTTTAAATTAAAGAATAGTTGATTTACCATGCTATGCCAATATCTAGTGTACAGCAAAGTGACTCAGTCATACATACGTACATACATATATATATGTTGTTTTTTAATATTATTCTCCATCATGATCTATCCCAGGAGATTGGATATAGTTTGCCCAGGATATTAATTGCTAACAATGAGCACCTATTGTGCGCCAGGCACTTTTCCAAGCTCTCTGCTGTATTACTGTATCTCATTTAAAATCCAGGTTACTGGATGCTGCCCTGTCTGCTAGGTGTTGATTAGCTCCATGGTTTATTCATTCTTAATATGATACTAGCTAACACAGAGCCCTTACCAGATGCCAGGAACCGCTCTAAGCCTATATTACATGTAATAACTCATTTAATTCTCAAGAGAACTTAATGAGGCAGGCACTGCCATTAACCCCACTTCCTAGCTGAAGAAACTGAGGCACAGAGAGCCACTGAGCACCTTGCCCGAAGTCACGCAGTCTTAAGTGACTGAGCCAGGATTAACCCGGGTTTAAGCTCTTAGCCACCGGCTCAGGCTTCCTCGGGGGCTGACCCCTGATGATAATCGTAATATGGCCATTAATTATATGACTCTGGTCATAATCACAAAGGAAACATCAAACATGTGAAAGAATATAAACAGATCGCCTCTGCTGTCCCACAAAGAACCAAATTTTGAATAGGGTTAAAGTTACTTTGTTAAGGTCCATTGGTATTGATCCCTAAAAAGAAAAGCAACTCTCTGCATTTGATTGAGAAAACAGGCCTAGCTGCTTTCGATGACTCCAAAGAAGCCCCCCATGGAATCAGGGAACAAACATCACCAGACGTTATTGGGTGCCTACGTTGCCTGAAGACCTGTGAAGCTCTTGTCAAACGTTAAGAATCAGGAGTAGAATTCCCATCTTGGGATCGGCAGTGTTTTGGGAGTACTGGGACGCAGGTTCAGTCCCCAGCCTGGCTCAGTGAGTTAAGGATCTGGCGTTGCCACAGGTGCAGCTTAGGTTGCGACTAGGACTCAGATCTGATCGCTGGCCTGGGAACTCCGGATGCCTCAGGGTGGCCAAAAAAGAAAGAAAGAAAAAAAAGAAAGACTCAGGACGACTGAGGCTGCTAATGTGTAGGACACCATGTTGTTTATGTTCAGCTGTTGAGGGTGGCCGGCCCCTTTGGTCTGGATTCCAGTATAGAAAGTGTAATAACCACTGGTTGACAATGCTGCCTAGATACCATCCTCAGATCTCCTTTCCTCTCCCCAGGGACATGCAGGCCATCTAAAAAGCCCTGACATTCCAGGACGACTTTAAACTTAACAGAAGATGAGGGACCCTTTGGAAATTTATGCTTCAGAGACCAAATTAATTTACCAGTGAAAGGAGCAGTCTCCATGTCCTTCCAACTGGAAACAGATCAGAAGCTTTAAAGCTTTAGAAAATGTAAGCTGCATAACGAAATTCTGAGTCCAAGCATCTCGTGGATTTTGGGCTTTTGGTGTCAGCGATGAATGATTATAACCCAGGTGTGACTCGCAGCGCGGCGTGGGCAGGCTTTATTAGAACAGCAGCCGGCTAGGAATATGGGAACAGATCCCCCGGGGTTGCCATTTCTCACCTCAGCTTTTGGCCTGGGCAGCCAGTCCCAGTCCTGAAAGGGGTAGCAGTGGCTCAGGGTCCAAGGACACTCAGGGGCTCTTGGCAGCCAAGGAAACAAGGGAGTCGAGATCCCTGAAAAGTCCTCTAGTTGTCCCCACTGCCTTTAGGCAGGACCACCTAACCTTTCAGACAGATGAGAAGACTCCTGTTTTTAAGACCTCCACGAAGGGATTCCAAAGCCTCTTTGTTAACTTTCACTTTAGCAAAATGATCTTTGGTAGCTAGGCTGTCCCTATAGCAAGGACAGGAAGGAACCTATCTTAGAAAGTTGTGTGATTTAAAATGTTTTAGATGGATGGATAGACAGGTGGTGGGCGGACAGAGAGGGGGTGGGTATATAGATAATGGAGGAAGGAAGGGGCAGAGAGAGACAGAAGAAGAAAGAGTGAGAAGAGGTGATTGTGAAAGACAGCTAACCCTCTAGCAACGAGACATATGAAAAATATTTATTATGGAATTAAAAGCTGGAGAGTCCACAAAAACCTGTTCAAAACAAATGCCACGCTCCGTCATGCTCCTCTAGCAATTCCCACATACCTCTATTATAGCACCTTATCTTGTTGCAGCATTAGAATTGGGTTGCTGTTGGTCTCCCTGGCTGGAGCGTGAGCTGCGTAAGGCAGGGATCCTATCTTATTCTTCCCTGTAGTCTCAGGATGGAGCCAATGCCTAGTGCCATAATTCTGCCATGTGGTCTCAGCCAGTGAGAGCTTGTGTGACCAAGCTCTCCTCTGGACCAGTGACTATTAGAGTACCTTCTACAGATGTCCTCAGCAGTGAGTTGTGTCTGAGTTTCATCCTTGAGTATATTCTGTTTCCTCTGACACTCTGCCCTTGACACCGGATGACTGACAAAAAGCGTAGGAGTGAAAGGACCTGCTCCAAGTGTCCTCTTGGGAAGTTGGGGGAAAGATCAGCTGGCAACCCAGGTTGGCTGGGAAGTTCTGTGAACTGGTCAAGGGTGTCCTCAGGATCCCTGGAGCCTGGGAGAAGGAACCATGAAGGGAAGTGGAGGGAACCGGGGCTAGAGGCATGGATGACTAGGAGGGGGTTCTAGGAGAATAGGAAGTGACATGTGAGGGTAGGGACGTCACTGTGACCCGATACGCCCAAGTTCATGTCCCAGAGCCAGTCAAGGATACATATGTATAATCCCCGCCCCTACCCCCCCACATCCCGCCCCCGCTCCTGGCAGCCAATCTACCTGGAGCGACTCCCCGTCCTTCTCCCCAGTCCCAACCCTCTCATCTTTCAAGGTGCAATCCGAGGTTTGTTTGGCCAAGTGTCTCCTCCTCCACAGAATACCCTTCTCCTCATCTTGGTGCCCTCTCTCTCCTCCTCAGCACCTCTTGGTGTCCCTCTGTCCCAGCAGCTCTCTCTGGGGTGCTGTACCTGACAGTCTGTGAAGCCGGGAGCAGTTTCTCATGCCAAGGGGCCAGGCTTTATGTCTTGTGGGCAGGCAACCCTGCCCAAAAATGATATTGGATTAAGGCTCATGTTTTAACAAAAAGGCAATGTGCTTGCTCTGAGGTAGAAACTACAGCTCGGAAGGGGGTCTGGCCCAAGAACTCTGCACACTGGGAGCGCTGGTTTTTGATAGGAACTGGCGCAGTTAGACCCTTCCTGGGAGTCATCTCTGTTTTTTTTCACCTTGTTGTAGAGTTTGCTTGTTAGTTGCACTTTCCCTTGGGCTGAGGTGTTTCTTTCATTCTTTCACTAGATCTGAAGGTCCTTGAGGACAGTCTTACCTAATCCTTCCTACCTTTATACCCCTATGTACCCGGGCTCCCCGTGTTTGGTAAATGTTTATCAAGCAGGTGAATGCGAAATACCTGGGCCAATGCCTTTACTCAAGAAGTAGATTCTTAAAAAAAAAAAAGAAGTAGATTCTTCCCATGGCTTCTTCTCAGGTTGTGGGGTCGCCCAGGACAGGAGAGATTTAGGATCGGAAGGACCCCCCAGCATTACTGACCAGTGTGAGCTTAGCCACTGAGCCGGGCAGTGGAGGCAGCGGTAGCATGTGGTCAAGGGTGTGGTTGGAGAGATAAACACAGACGATGCCTGTGGGCCACCCAAGCCCGAGAGACCTGAGGCTTAGGGCCTGGGAGATGGGGACAAAACTGTCCCAAAACGATGAAGACAGGAGTTCCCTTAGTGGCTCAGTGGTAACGAACCCAACTAGTATCCATGAGGATGTGAGTTCAGTCCCTGGCCTTGCTTAGCGGGCTAAGGATCCAGCGTTGCCCTGGGCTGCAGTGTAGGTCACAGAGGCAGGTCAGATCTCATGTTGCTGTGGCTGTGGTGTAGGCTTGTGGCTACAGCTCCGATTCAGCCCCTAGCCTGAGAACTTACATATGCTGAGGGTGTGGCTCTTAACAACAACAAAAAAAGCAAAACATAAAAGTAAATTAAAAAAAAAAAACCGAAACAATGAAGACAGAGCCAGAGGCATAAAATGTGACAGCGGCAAGTCGAGGGCAAGGGATAGAGACACAGCCAGACAGGGTCACATGGAATATGTTCACCCAAGTGAGGACACTTCTCTGAGCAGCCCTGCCTCCCTCCCTGGGCTGTAAACTCCTCATGGGCAGGGGTTACATTTTGTTTTTCGGGGGCTGCTCAGGACCTCGCGCAGTAGGCTTCCAAGAGTGACTTTCAACCTGAACTGAACTGATAAAAGAGGGTTTCACAGCCTGTCCCGACCACGTGTCCAAGGGCCACCAAGGTTTCCATCACCTTGGACATGTTGAAGTTCTTTCCTTAAAGTCTAGCTGTGCTTTCCTGACACAGCTTAAATCCACTTCCTCTCAAATGGCTTAAAACGCATGGGATGATTTTCCAGCCATTTGGGAAGAAGGAATGCTATGTATAAAGCCTGGATTCAATAAAACCAGATTTTTAAAAAATAGCTCTTAGCATCTTCTTCTACAGACACTGGTCTGGGCAAGGCTTTTTATTTTATTGAATCCAGCTGAATAGCTTGACTACATTAATAATGGGGCTTCATTTCTAACCACTGGCTCACAGTCTTTTCCCCTAAAATCCTTATGGTATTAAGCAACTGCTAATACATAAATAATTGCTGGTGGCATCATTTCCTGCCATGATTTGACCACCAGGATGAGGCTTTTCTTCTTGTACCTAATCTCGAGCATGCCATGGGTGGGCCTGCAAGATCATACTTAAAATATAGTAAACAGATCTAAGTGCAGCTATGATTTGGGCTGTATTGGGTTTCTTTATGTTGAGAAATTATGGATTTGGGAAGAGTCTGTTGGCTGTACAGTAACATTCATTGATCTGAAGGGCATTCTACTTCAAGGCTGCCCAGAGGTTTGGACCCAATATTTCTGCTGAGCATGGTCAGTGCCACCCTGTGGGGTCCGCAGGACGGACTGGCAGATTTTATTGCCTTCGCCCTAAAGATGCTATTGATTTAGCTCCCACACCATCGTACCGCTTTTTGAAGTTTCCCTGAAAAGTGACTTTTAACCATCAGCTCGCTCTCTTTATCTTGGGCTTGAGTGAGGATGGTTTTTAGTATATCTAACCGGGACAAGATGTCCTCGGGGAAGATGCGCCCCTGAAAACACGCAGCTGTTAATACGAATATAGAACAACACCTGAGAGCGTGGCCTGGAGCTGCAAGAGCTTGATCCCAGCACTTTCTGACCCTGTGTCTTTGGACAAGTTACCTCTTCTGCCCCAGTCGCCTCCTGTCAGCAATGGAGATAATAACAGTATAAGGCTCAGATGCATTGATGTTTGATAAATGCTTAGATCCATGCTCGAACATCGTGCTGTCAAAATACCTGCTGTTATCCAGGCTTGTCCTTTTGTGGAATGTTCAGTGTGCGTATTCCTCTCCACGTAGCCTCTGAGTAGGATGCATAGTAAGGTTTTTCTCTCAGCTGAGATGCAGTCACATTGAATAGCAGGCTAAAAGTTAGGTAAGGTAAGAGCTTGCATACTACATAGTGGGGCAAAAATTAATTTCTTTTAACTGGGAGGTTCAAGTCACCCATTGCTGTGGGGAGAAATGGAAATGAAATACATGATTTCCCCACCCCACCCCGCAAAGAATACAGTCAAACTGGAGACATATTTTTTTTGAAGTTTCCCTGAAAAGTGGCTTTTAAACATCAGCTCTGTTTACCTTGGGCTTGAGTGAGGAAAGTTTTTAGTATACCTAACTGGGACAAAATGTCCTTGTGGAATTTGGGCCCCCCAAAACATAAAGCTGTTAAGAGGAATATAGTATATTATAGTATAATATATATATACACACATACATATACATATCTTATAGCAAGGAGCAAAATGAAACTAGAGAGCAGACCAAATGAAGTCTGGGAGGCGATCCGGAGGTGCAGATGCTGAGACAGCTTGCAAATGGTCAGGTCAGGCTTCATGCAAGGTTTTCAGATGGGATGAGCTGAGTCTGAAGACTTGGGTGATGGAGGTAGCAAGGCGCCGTAGGGGCGGAGCGCTGGAGGGTGCTAAAGGGTGCGGGGGCATGCGGAGGGAATGCCTGAAGCTCTGGGGTGGGGGTGATTCGGCTCACTGCAGGGGCAGGGGAGACACTCCCAGGCTGTGGCCAAGGAGAAATGGCACCGTTAGCAGTGACAGAAAATAAAGCGAGAGAGCCCAGACTTCACACAGACTTCGCGCACAGAGTGTTTAGATTTGGTTTAATAGAAAAAAGGAAGTGAGAGGGAGGTAGGAAACACTATCTGGCACACTCGGCAGCTGTGTCACCCGACGTCCCTCCTGCAGCTGTAGGGTCCCCGAGCCGGACCTCGCACATCCTCCAGTGACGGAGGGGTGCACACTGGCTGCAGAAATTCAAACACTTTAATATACACGCGTTGTCCGATCCAGCCACAGCAGACGCCAGGAATGTTTGTCTGTTTTCGAAATGAAGGGTAGGTTGTTTGGAGGTGGTGAGGGCGTGACCGCTCCTCCTCTGGGTCTGAAGAACCCAGAGCTGTTTCTGATGAATCCTCAGCGCACTAGGTTTTTAGGGGCTTTTCTCATAGTTTCTTCATCAAAAGAGGTCGATTAGCTGGTTCTCCTGTCTCTTTCCTCCTCCGGCCTTCGTTTCCTCCTGACGGGCCCATCCCAGGCTGGAGTAAGGAGCAGGCAGTCTCCAGGGCAGCTCATTGGTATCATCACCGGGTCCCCATGAAGTGGAGGGAAATAAACAGCACGTGGGAGGGGAGGAAATCTGTGTTCTAAGAACTGCTTTGGTTTACACATCTATAGATACACTCAACCAGCCCTGCAGGTCACATGGACCAGCTGCTGGAGCTGAGTGTGAGTCACTTTTAAATTACTCATAGAGAAAGAAATATGTTTCTGAAAGCCAGCACCGTTGGCTTACCCATGCAGCCAGGGAGTGAGCAGGCAGCCCACAAATCACTCAGGCCTCCCGTGAAGGCTGGCATGCATGGCACACCCGGTGGGGAGAATGGGTCCGGGTCTGAGAGCTCTTTGCCCATCAGTGGGAACCCCAGTCCCAGAGCAGGGGGTGCTGGGATTCGATTTTCCATTTAGCCCCTCTTTCTCGTATAGCCTCGCTTTTTAATTGGCACGTGAACTCTTGATTAAGGCCTACAGTGACACAGTCTAGCAATGGGGACCAAACCATCTGAGCCTGAAATGGAGAGAAGAATGTTAGTTCAGCAAAGGGTCAGGGAGGGAGGGGCCAAGGAGAGGGTGTCCAAGAGCATCGTGGAGTCCGTGAACTTGAGCTGAGCCTCGAAGGGCTTAGTTCGTTGTGAGGGAGAAGGAATTCCATCCCAAGCAAAATGGAAAAAACCATCTGAGCAAAAAGAAAGCTTAAATGACAAAGGCTGCACCTTCGTTTTATCCGTGGGAGTCTAAAACTCTCTGTCTCTCTCTTTCTCTTTCTCTCTCTCTCTCTCTCTCTCTCTCTCTCTCGCTCTCTCTCTCTCTCTCTCACACACACACACACACACACACACACACACACACTAGAGAGAAGACAAGAGAACAATCACCAAGGTGGGGGGGGGCGAGGCACTGCTTACTAAATTGGTTCAAAGGAGGGATTTCACCAAATGCAAATGAACAAAGAACAATATGTGTGACTCAAAATATCCGTTATGCTCTTAATGTGAGAGGGTGTGAGGCAGGGAGGTGACCTTTGAAAGGTTTTAAAGTTGTAAACTTTTGTAACCACATTGTTTTGGTTGCTGGAAGATTTAAGAAAGGATTACCTCAGGGTACCATCTTGGAAAAGTGATTTAAAAAAAAAAGGCTGCTTCCTACATCCTCTCGGGGGACTTTTTTCATTCTGTTTTTGCTTTGACGACGACGTGCAATTCAAGTGTCCGTGGAGAAGTCCGACCTTCCATGAGAAGCTGGGAACCCAGAGGTGCCTCTCCTGTTCCAATGGGTTTCTGCTCTTGGCCCCTCTGCCAAAATTTTGGTTCACTGGAGCAGGGGTTCCCCCAGCCCCACCCCAAAGGGAGCTCATTTGGCCTTGTTTTCCCTCCCCGCCCGGCCCCTCCCCCCTTGCCAGTAGGTCAACATCACAGCAAAGTGGAGCCACTGTCCCTCACCCTGGATGTCTGGTGACTCTGGGCCAGACATTCCCTGAAGGTCTCCTCGGAAATTTGGGAAACAGGAAATGTTAAGAAAATGTCTAATTTGCGTGGTCATGTGAAGGCCTCTTTCGTGTTGCAACAGAATTTTGGAAAGCCACGCTCTAGCTGTGGTAGAAGCCTCCTCATCAGGGAGTGTTTGCCCCTTTGAGAATACGGTCGATTTGACTATATCCCGCCTCAACTTCCCTCTTTCTAAACATGTAAACCCTGATGCCTGAAGAACAAAACCAGAAAAGAAACCCACTCAGTCTTGTTGCACGGTCAAGTTGCCAGCAGGGCTGCTGAGAGGGGCCCGTGTGCTTGTCCCTGAAAAGCCCCTTGGCATTGAATAAAAGCGCCCGGTGCAGGCGAGTCTGTGCAGGCTCATGCACCATCTTCAAACCTTCACAACCCGTGTTTGCAGCGGATGATTGATGATGAGGCTTGCTTCCCACACATTTGGCTCTGATCATCCCCACACTAAAACATTCAGATGCAAATCATTGTAAGAACGAAGTGGCTTCAAGGGATCTTTCTGGAAGGATGGAAGTGTTCCATATCTTGATAGAGGAGTGGGCTCCAGGGGTGTTCGCTTCTGTTAAGATTCATCAAACTGTACACAAAGAGCAGGTTCATTTTGCTGTATGTAGATTATACCTCCATGGAAATTTTAAAAATAACATGGTTTGAGTTTAGAGACCAAAAAAAAAAAAAAGTGGGCATCATGTAAAATGACTCCATTGAAAGGAATTTACAAACGTTAAGAGTTGGCCAATAGAAACGCAGAAATCTACGTGGGCAGTCCCAAGCTGTGCGGGGGAAATCTTTGCAAGGTGAGCACATCCAGCCCAGCTTATAGAAACTACAGCTGGTTATGTGCATGAGTCTGTGTTTTCATATGTGGTTTTTTTTTATCTTGATGTCCATTTTTGTTTGGCGTATTTCTCTATTTGATTGGATTTTTTTTTTCTTCTATTTCCTGAATATGACTCTCCTACAGTTCCGCATATCCCAGGCCCTATAAAAAAGTGAATGCTCAAGAAATGTCCACTCATCCCTTGAGATGGAGTGTTTCCCCTCGCTCTGGAACATTCTACTGAAATTAGCCAGTGCTTGTTGGCCTTAAATGCATATGTAAAAATGGAAAGTGAAAGGAGAGACATCCATACTTGCGCTAGTTTTAAGAGAATTCCCAGTTATCTCTGCTTCTAAAAAAAAAATTCATTTCAGAACTTTTACTTTGAAAAAAAAAACTATTTTTGCCCCACAAGAAAAATAAGCCATGTGCTCAGTAATTAGTGGTATTTATTTTTAAGTAAGAAAACAGGATTCATGATTATGTCTGAATGTGGATGAATGGGGGCAAAGGTCTCCTTTGCTTTCTCTCTCTTTCTTCCTCTTCACGGCAGCTCAGAAGAACAGGTGTGGAAATTCCCGCAAGTGTAAACTGTGTCAGTTTACACGTTTGTATACAGAGTTTCATGGTTTTTTTTTTTTTTTTCTGACAAGTCAGTCTTTTTGTCATCATCTCATCTTGAAACTAGAGAGGAAGGGAATGGAAGAGAGAATTGCTAATATCAGAGCTTCTGGAAATTCCCCTTTTATAATACATGAGTCTTTCTTAAGAATAGTTCTCTTTCAGTTGTGTTTTTGTGATATGGGTGAAAAATCTCTTGCCCAGACCTCCCTCTGGTTTGCTTAAGCATGATCCCAGCTCTCTTTAGAGCAGGAGTTGGAGACGGCCGGAGGGAGGATAACTTGATTTCCACTCCACAACTGGGAGAAAAAAGTCCAATTGAGATACCTTTTTTTTTTTTTTGGCCTTTTTAGGGCTGCATCCACGACATATGGAGGTTCCCAGGCCAGGGGTCCATTCAGAGCTACAGCTGCCGGCCTACGCAGCAGCTCACGGCAACGCCGGATCCTTAACCCACTGAGCAAATCGAACCCAAGTCCTCATGGATACTAGTCAGCTTCTTAACCCACTGAACCACAACGGAAATTCCTTGAGATACTTTGTTAAAAAGTAGGTAACCTGAGTATAAATCTATATTCACATGACTTTGTCATTAATTTCTCCAGTATCTTTTGCAAACCGATGAGTCTCACGTGAACGAACGAGTCACCAGTTCCTGCACGGTGACTGACAGTTTTGTAAAAACACTATTGACATGTTGTGTGTTAATGGACACGATCAGGTCCAGTTACAACAACCTGGCGTAATGGGAGCTGACCGACCTGTTTTCAAGTCAGTACAATGCAAGGTGATTTTCAAACAAACAAACAAACAAACAAACAAACAAAAAAGGCCTCTTGTCCCACCCACCTCTTCAGAGGATGCCTTCTTGAAGATGGCAGTCGGCTTTGGATTCTGGGGCGGGGACAGGCTTCCGTCCCATGTGGCCGCATGTAGAACGGCTCGCAGAGGAAGGCAGAGCTTCACTGCCCTTGGGATCGGCTGGCAGGCTGCCTAGAGGGCCCGGCACAGACTGAGGCCTGGAACGCAGGAGAGCGTGTGACCGCTGGTCCCAATGCTGGGCTCTGAGGGACTATGCTAATTAGCGAAATGCCGGGTCACTGGGCGGCCAGGTAAACAGTATCAGGTTGTTCGTGCGTTGGCAGAGTGGGGCAGCGCTCAGCGCCTCCGCTGAGAAGCTGCTCTTGGCGGTTACTTATTAATTGCACCTCGAGGCCCCGCTAGGTTAGACAAGGAAGACACTCCTCCAGGCAGTCTTGGCCTTTCTCACTCGCCCAGCATCTTTGCAGTCCACTCCTGCAGCGTGGGGACCAGGAGGGCCCTCCCCCAGGGCACCGGTCTGAGGACAGCTAGCCTCCCAGGCCCGTTCCCACCTCTGTCGCAGGAACACTAGGCTGTAGGCCAGGTGAGTGTAGACCCCGTCGGAGCTTTTCTTATGAAATGTCTTGACTTCTGAGTTTCTTTTTCCTGCTACGTTGAGCCCCGTGTGTTTGTTTTCTTTCTAATTTTGGCTTTTGAAAAAAAAAAAAAAGAATGTTTGGGTACAGTGTAAAAGTTTTCTCATATCCAGACTGGAAACTCCCTGGTCACCCCGAAACCAGGCAGGTGCCTGTTTGTCTCTCTGTCAATAAACAGTATGTACTGGGCCTGGAAACCCACCCCCGGTAGTCACGGTGGGCCTGGCCCGTGTCTGTGTTTGAGGAGGGTCAAGCCGCCCCCAGTTAGGAGCAGGGCCTGCCTGCTGCTCTTCAATTTTTTTTTTTTTTTTTTTTTTGATCTTCTGATAGAGACCACATAGTGTTCCCTTCATGGTATTTTGATGACATATGACATATAAACACAGGCGTGACCTTTACGCAGTGCACGGGGGTTACAATTATAATAAGTGGGAGAAGATAAAGCCAACTGGAGTTCAAGGTTAAAGCCAGAAAGAGCTAATACTGATTTTCACTGAAAATGGTGAAATTGGAGTGACATGTAGGTGTCCCCTCCCCGGAGACTCTGTTCAGTTGCCTCTTGTATTGTTGTATGAAGTAGCCCCAGGCGAAGGGTTCCCATGAGATAAGCCGTCCCGTGAGATACAGACGTACCAGTGACACTCTGAAGGCCCCCGGCCCGCCCTCCCGGTTCCGTGTTGGATGGAGGGCGGCGTTGGAGCCTCTGTTTAGGACAAGACATGTGAGATGTCTGGTCCCAGCTTCCACGCTGGCTGGCTTTTTCCTCCTCCAGGACCTAGTTTCTCTGTTTAAAACATAAAGGGACTTGGCCCCTACTCCATCTTCTTGCATCCTGGTTTTTCCAGATAGCGGACACCTAACGCCAATAGGGTACTTAATTTCTCAGGGGGAAAAAAAAAATCATCATACCCATGAGTAACTTAATTGTTGATCTGTACGAAAGCTTTCTTATTGAGTTCTGGGATCACTGTCTAAAATGTGAAGGAGGGTAGCCCCCGGCTTGTGCTCACATGTATCGTGGCTGTGCCTTTTTCCCACTGAGCAGCCAGCTCAGAGGACGGAAGGCGGAGAAGAATGGAGGAAGGAGCCTCCGTGGTTTACTCCTCCAGCCCAGAGCTGCCTCTGGGCAAACGCTTCGACCTGCATCTCTGGTGGCCCAAGAAATGGGGAAATCAGGGCTCTGGGTACAGAGCCTGTTGCGGTTATGAAGTCCGCTGGTTTGCAGTTACTGAGCAGAACAGGAGAGCCCCCCTCACCCCCAACCCCCCAAAAATTAGGACTTGGAAAGGGATTCCCAGGCCTTGGAAAGAAGCCTGCGTTTCTGAGTGTCAGGTGGCTGAGCAGGTGGACGCACTCGGGTCTGGGCAAGAGGGGGGACACACAGCTCCGGGTGCTTGCGTAGAGCGTACCAATGTTCTAAGGCAGGGCTTCTCGGCGGGGGTGAGTTTGCCTCCCAGGGGACAGTGGCAAGGCCTGGAGACCTTTCTGTCGTCCCTTCTCGGCTGGGGTTTCTATCGACATCTAGTGCGTAGGTACCAGAGGTTCTGCTGAACTTCCCACGAAGCCCTCCCCGGTGAAGACGTATCTGGCCCCACAAGCTAGTGTTCTAAGTCCTGAAGCCTCGTCATATTCTGTAGGTTGAAAGCACCGGCCGAGTGGATGGGAAAGTATTTGCAATTTTCCCCCCAGGGGACAATCCCCGGCGGCTGGAGGGGGGCTTTGCGTTAACTCTTGCTCCCTTCGCTTCTTTGTCCCTTCCTGTCTTCTGCCCCCTCAGCCTTTTATTTTTCCCCTCAACAGACTTCATTCAAGGCCGAAAGGGTTTCTGGTCTTACTTGGGGAATACCCTTGGGCAAGGCAAGCAGTGAGAACAGGAACCCCGAGAAGGCCAAGTGCATCTTACCTTGGTCACACCAGTGCTCCACGTCGGGGTCCTGGAAGACCTCCGGTGATGAGCCTGGGACGTGCAAAGAGAACGTTGGAGGGGGTGGGCAGAAGAGAGATGGAGTGACAAGCATGCCAGGGACAGAAAGGAGGAGAGGATTCCAGGGGACCTCGGCAAGCCCTCCTCTGTTTTTCCACTACCTGCCCCCACTTCTCCTCTCCCCCCTCACCTGCCCCCCCTTCCCTCTCTGCTTCTCAGCCACCATCCTCATCCTCTCTCTCCATGCAGGGGGCAGCAGAGAGCAGAATACTGAGCCTACAGGTGACAAACTCAATTTCTGAGCCATCCCCTCTCCTAGACACCAGGGTGCCCTGCGGCTTCCATCCCAGCAGGTTGACTCTCTGACACCTTCCTTTTCCACCAGTGTCTCTCCTCACCCTCAGCGCCCCAGAGATGGCTCCCCAGCTCTGTGCACCACACACCCCACAGCAACCTGACTCATGGATTGTGTCTGGCTTCCTGACTCATCTGATACTGACTTGCTGTATGGTTTCTCAGCCTTTCCAGTGAGGGTATTTTGCCTCTTCAGGTTGACCATCCATCTCTTGAGGCAGAAGCTTTACTCTGTCCCTGCTGTTGCCCCCAGAACAGGGCCGGTCAGGGTTGATGGATGGAGAGAGCACTGTTACCTGCTCCTTCCCACGGCACCCCCTCCGAGGGACCCTTGACATATGTTATCTTACAGCGTTCTCACTCCACCCATTGCAGCCGATGTCATCCCCTGATTTTGTAGATGCACAAACTGAGGCTCAAAGGAATTAGACATCTCTGCCATGTTCTAAAGGCACTGACATAGTAGACTCAGGAACCTACCAAACGCCATGCCTTTGTCCCAGCCCAAGACAGTCCTGAGATTCCTACAGTGTGTAATGAGTCCATCTTCCATGAGCCAAACCCTCTCTTTATGGATTGCGTTTAAATTGTTTTGATTTCAATTTATGTATGTCTTCAGCCCACAAATGCTTACACAGCTTCTACCCAGTGCCAGGCACTGCTGGAATCTTGGAAGACAAAGACAGACGAGATACAGATGCTGCCCTTGAGGAGAAGAGGCAGATGTGTAGCGGAGAGCTCAACAGCAGGCAGAGATGGGCAGAGTAAGAAATGAGTGTGATGGGGAGGTGATGGGGCTTTGCCAAGAAGACCTTTGCAGACGAGGTATTTGAGCAGAGTCTTGAGAGGCACAAGGAGGGGGTGTGAGCCGGGATCAGCTGGAGGTATGAGGTTCCAGGCTGATGCTGCCGATAGGACATGGAGTTTAAGGCATGGGGTGGGCATGGGGACAGGTAGGGCTGGAGGTATGCGTTGGGGCCAGTTCACCCTGTGGAAAACAGGAAACCACTCAGGGCACTGGAATGAGAGAGAAGGATGCAATTGCTTTGTTGTTTAAGAGGCACCCCCTCGAAAGGGTGCCAAGGGCAGGCTGGAGGGACCCCGTGAGGTGGGAAGATCAGCAGGAGCACAGTGGGGTTAAGGGAGATGCAGGTACTGGAAAGAGGTGACATCCACATAGTAGAGAAGGCAGTGATGGCGTGTTGGTGGGGAGGGAAGAAAAAGAAGTTGAGATCACTTGTGTCTTTCTGGACATGTTATAGGCTATCAAGGGAGCTAGCTGGGCTTTAGAGGCAGATTTTGGGAAAGCTTCATGTGTTCCCTTTGGGGTGTACTGGGTTTGAAGCACCCGAGTTATACTGGACATATTTAATTCAAAGTTAGGATTGGAGGCTTGTAAGAGATTTATAAGCCATCAGCCTGAACACCCCTTAGCAAGGTTGTAGCCAAAGTCAGGGAGGGTGCGAGGTTTCTACTCCTTGGGGAGGCATGTGGCCATTTTCCTAAATCTAAATCCTTTTGTGTGGAATAATAGGGCATCATCTTTGTCCCTAAACTAGACTTTGTCCTTTAACTCCAGTAGCCCAGAGTTGGAAGATTCAGGTATGTGATGAGTAAGTGATTTTCATCCTTTCTATACCACTAAGAGTTCATGAATATCCCCAGCATCTGCATTCAGGCTTCCCTTTTCCAGGGCTGCACCTGATTTTTAGACATTATTGTCTTATGGAAAGGTTCCTCCCCCTTTCACTGTGTCAGCTGCCCGTCTTCCTCTGGACCTGCCATTGGCTTTTTGGAATAGCCAGCTTTCATGGAGTATTCCAGGTGTGGAGCTCATGGCTTAGTGCAAGGTCAGATGGTCTTTCTGTTGCTTTGGACATCCCTTCCTGCTGAGGACAGACTGGCCTTTCTGCATTGAAGTCTTGGAGAAATGGCTTTTACTGACTCCAAATCTCTTCTAGGCTTGTATCTGATCGCTCAAAGATATCGCATCTAGTTTGCACAGTTTTTTTTAGGAACTTACCTTGACCAATGACATTAGGAAATTAGATCTTCAAATCAAAAACCACAAATCCTGCAAAAAGAACTTACCAGCTTCAAACTTTTCACACTGCTCTTTTCATATTTGCATTTGCTGTCACCTGCTTGAAAGGCAAAGGGAAACTGAGATCTCTGACAGATAAATTGAAAGATAAGAGAGGAGTGGAAGGGAATCACAATTACTGAATGCCAGTCCCTGCGCTGAATGCTTCATAGAAGTCATTTATTCTGATGACAGCTCTAGAACGAGAGTCTCAGTTTCCACATTTTATGAATTAAGACACAGAGGCTCAGAGACATTGAAGACTGCATTTACCATGTGTTAGGTTTAAGCATTCCAGGGAAAGGAGAACGACTAACCCATCCAGCCCACTGACACAGCTGGAAATGTGCAGAGTTTGGAGGTTCAAGCGCAAATCTGTCTTATTCTAACATTTGTACTCTGTCCTCTTCATCAAACTGCCTTCCGGAGGGGAGGAAAGTGGAACAAGAGAAGAAGAGGGCAAGTGAAACAGTTTCTCAGCTGACGGAGAGTGGGCAGGCAGCGGATCTTCGTGCAAGTGAATCAGACACCAATTCGGAGCTGACGTTACCTGGGTACGCTCAGCTCCTATATCCGCTGCTGAAGGAGCCGTGGTCCAATACGTGGGTAGAAAATACTGAAATTGAAGACACGAGGAGGCGTTATCTTGACTCTCCACCATCCTGATATACGGGGGGCATCTTACAGCCTCAGCAAACCCATGCGATTACATCTTCCAAGAAGGAACCTCTATTCTAGTTGGTGCTGCAGGAGGCACAGCAATTATCTGTTTGCCTCCTGGGAATAGTCACTTTATTATTGAACATTAAGAACATTTAGGAGTAGCGCTCTGTAGATAAGCTGGTTGGTTAGTTTGACAAAAGCCCATGAGCAAATGCTGGGAGTTTAGAAGCTGTTCGGTCACCACAATCTCTTCTGCCCTCACTTGACTAAAGGTAGTAAAATCTCAGGCCTTTGGACTAACTTTGGGGAAAGTTTTGATGGATTAATGAAAAAAAAATTCCTTAATTTTTGAAATTCTTGAAAGAGGTATGTTTTTAAATTTTCAAGTAGCTAGAATTGGGCACACAAAGTGTTGCCAAGAGGCAGCTCTGCTTAGCAAATAGTGACCACATCAAAACACCAGCCTCAGTCTGGTGTGCTGTGTTTCTGCGCCCATAGCAGTTACATCTCTTTGGTGTCAAATGCGTGTTTTTAAAAATCTTTGAGCACTGTTTTCTCTTGGTTAGATAAACAAACTCCTTGATGGCTATTTATAGCTGTTTGTTAGAGTGTCTCTCCTAAGCTCTGCAAAGTGGTTAGAGCCCAAAAGGGATGTTTTGCAGGTTGGCTGTTGAGTAAAGACCATCTGTTTAGATCAGTGCCTCGGTATCTCCTACCCAAGCCCCCTGCTTCAAGTTCTGAACTAGTATTTCTCAGCTTGTCAAAGCTAAGCTGCCAGCTTCTGGGGGTGATACTGAGGTTCCTCCTCCCCGATAGGATCCTGGCCTTGCGAATTCGCCCGTGGGCCCATTTCACCCTGTTTTCTAGCTCGTTTACCCCAGGGCTCCAAGCACTGCTGAAAACCTTCATATCACAGAGAGCCAGTGTTGGAGGGGCATTTGGTCTCAACTTGCTTGTGTTTGAACATTTATATTTATAATCGTTCTAATCTCTAAGGCACTCAAATCACATTAAGAGCTTTGTCTAAGGCTGCCAAGGAAATTAGCATGTATCCACATGACCGGGAAGGATGAGAAAGTGGGTTGGGCCTACAGAAAGGTATTAGGCTCTGACATTCCTTTCAGTGGTCTTCTCCATGGGATTTTGTTTGGAAAGCCATGCAGCCAGACGATCCCTGAGTCTACCAGTCCCCGTCCCCCTCCAACTGTGCTGTCACTTTTAGGCCAGCCCCTCCCACGCTATGGGCCGCCTTGCTGGTCCTTCTCCGAACCCTGCTGTATCGGTGCCACACCTTCTGCCACTTAGGGCCTTCCTTCTTATATCGCCCTCTGCCTCCTGGCTTCCAACATACTTGTCTCCAACCAGAGGGAGAGGAATGGGGGTGATTCTCTCCTGGGTCCCCCCCAGAACTGAGGTCGTGCTGTCACAGGGCTGATGCCCCGTAGATAATGCAAGATGGATGTTTAGTCAGGCGGGGGCGGGGATGGGTGTGGTGGGTGGGAGGGGAGATGCAGGGGGGGAGGAGCTTCAATCACAGCAGACACTGTAGGTGTGGGGAAGGGAATTTTGGGGGGAAGTCTGAACAGATTAATTTGACCCATCTATTAGGCTAATTTAGAGAAAGAGCACAGCAAGGGGGAAAATTCCCTTTGAGCAATTAGCGAGGTGAAAAAGAAGCAGGGAATGTCCCTGATTGCAATACAGAGGAGGAAGCCAAGATGACTTCTTCTCAAGTCCTTTGCTGAAGCTGCCCTGAGAGCTCAGTGCAGCCAGATGAAAGAGCCACTTTGCCTTCTCTGGGGAGACATGGCTTCGGACTCTTTGAAGAGTGCTCCCTGTCAAATTAGACGACTATGACAGGAGCCGCCCAGTGGAGGTTGGAGAATTCATCTTCATTCTCGCAACCCAGAGAATTCCTACCTTAGTTGCAGATTTTATGTTGCCCTCCAATGTAATATCTAGAACTTTTACTGCCAGAAGTTCTCCAATACGTGTTCGCTAGGCTTCAGCGTTTTTAGGAATTCCCATCTAAATCTATATCTTTGTCTCTACGTGGAGATAGTTGGTGTATCAGACTAAAACAGCACACTAGATGGCTGAACAGAGTCTGGTTCTAGAATTTGTGCCTGGTGCTGGGGGTTCAGGAAAGGCTGGGTAACAATAGTTTCACAGCATAGGGAAATTGTGACTTGAGAGAAGAGTGATGGGGGCAAGGACAAATGCTAGGAGAAAGTGGAAGGATGGCAAATTAAGAGAGATAAAAAGAAATGGCAAGTTAAGATGGCAAGTTAAGAGGAAGGGAAAAAAAGAGTAGATATACATAGCAATAAAAGAAGAAAAATCAGGAGTTCCTGTCATGGCTCAGTGGTTAACGAATCCGACTAGTAACCATGATTGCGGGTTTGATCCCTGGCCTTGCTCAGTGGGTTAAGGATCCTGCGTTGCTATGAGCTGTGGTGAAGGTTTCAGACGCGGCTCGGATCCCGTGTTGCTGTGGTTGTGGCGAAGGCCGGCAGCTACAGCTCCTGTTAGACCCCTAGCCTGGGAACCTCCACATGCGGCGGTTGCGGCTCTAGAAAAGGCAAAAAGACAAAAAAAAAAAAGAAGAAGAAGAAGGAGAAGAAAAATCATTGCGATGCATGATGGATAGGGAAGTGACTTTCCTGTTTTTCTTTGGGCCTTACTGGACTCACCACTAGTGACAGAAGGTAAGAGCAGACTGCTTTCTGTGAGATCCCCGCTTGCGAAGGAGAGAACTCTTAGCAGTCTTTCTATCGGACCTCCATTTCTTTCATTTTCAGGCTGACTCAAGCCAAGTGGGGAAAAAAGTTGCATCTGGACAAAGGAAATTTATCTCCCCAAATCTCAAAATCTATGTCAAGAGAACCTTCACTGTAGAGAGCCATAGAGTTAAACACTGTCCTTAATTCCAACCAAAAACTAGATAAAGGGTTAGAAATCAGTGTTATTAGTGGCATCTCCTTCCTTCCTTAACTGCTAACCCTCGGCCAGGCCACTATAATAACAGTGTTATTTTTCATGCCTGAAAAGAAAATCGGAGATTCCATCAAGAAAGGGCTTTTAAAGGGAGGCTGTGTTATTGCAGTGTTATTTGGACTCTCACTCTAAATATACAAATGATTCCAATTTCTCTTAACATGGGTTGAGTGTGGCGGAATTTAAGTCTCAGTGGGTTAGAATAGCAACTTAAAAGCACACGTCAAAGCCCCTAATGTCAGCCAACATTTACGACATAAATGAGCTTAGTTTTTTTTCTTTTCTCATAATTTTAACTTTTTCAAAGAGACGGAGCTGTTATAAATAAGCAAGTCATGGCCGTATTCAGCTTACAACATCTTGGCTCTGTGCACGCCCATTTAGCTGGGAGTCGTAACTTCATTTCAGGGAGGATGCGTGAGAGGGTGGACAGGCGAGATGTTTTATGTCAGAATTCTGGGTTTGAATCCTGGCTCCATCATGGATTAACCACATGTCCTTGGAAGAGTTACCTGTTCTTGGTCATCAGGAAAGTGGGGGCGACAAGAGTCATGGCTTATCTGTGGGTTGTTGGGAGGATCGAACCAATCGACAGATAAGGAAGAACTTGATCAGCTGCAGGCTGCCCTGCAAATATTCATTTTCATTTTTAACAGGTACCTTTATATTAACGGGAAAGAGGCAGGGTTTCATCCTTGATATACATTCACTCTTTATTTAATAATGCTTTTGGTGTCCTACTGTGTTCCAGCCAGCAAACCAGCGGCCAGAGGACTGCCACTTCCTAGTCTCACATTGCCATGGTGTGAGGTTTATTCCTTATCCATCGCCAGACGATAATTTTTGGCCCTCAGAAATAGGGAGAAAAGCCCAAAAGCTAGAAAGATAAAGGATTAAGTTACTTTTTAAAATAATAAATCTGTCTGTGTATTCTCTTCTCCTTTATATGGTGCCGGTAATTTTTAAAATTAGATTTTCCTCTGGGCCTTTCATCCTAAAAATGATGAAGTTCCCTGTCCCTGGTAATTGCATTTCTTTTGATTTTCTTTTATTATGACTTGCATATCACTGACACTTTCCCCCTGGAATGTTAAAAGTATACATCATCCGGCTAAAAGGGGAAAGAAAATACTATCTTAAAAAAAAATGGAAAAGAGAGAGAAAGTGGAGATTCTGCTCTTTTGGTTCCAAACAAGGCAAAGTCTTCATTCCTTGTTCTTCATACATGCCAAGGTTGATGTCACAGAACCAAACCATTTTTGAGTTATCTGAAATGGAAAAAAAAAAAAAAGGCAGCTCAACCATCTTGTGGGTTGAAGAACAAATTTTCCACAGCATGATAACCTGAAAATGACTGAATACATTTTCTCTGTAATTTCTTGGGTCAGGGGTGGAGGGTGGGGAGGCATTCTGGGAAAGATTGAAGCAAGAGAGTTTCAGTTTGAGGGGTGCTCTGGGTGATCTCAGAAGTGCTGGAGGGGCCAGAAAGGAATAACACAGAAACCTCCATTACCCTATGGTTCTATTATCCACAGAAAAGAGATTAAAAAAGAAAAACAGGAGATTCCTTTGGTTGATGTATGAATATATCATCAAAAGTTACCATTAATGAGTGTTACTTATGAACGATAAGCAGGACTCACCCAGGGAAAGCATCTTAATTTTTCACAAAACCATTCTCCCATTATTGAAATACAGCTTTCATTCCATTAGAACTATAGTCCTAGTGGCTATTGCATGGCGTCCTAAGCAGGAGTGGATAGTTGGAACTTTGGGAACCCTGCCTGTGAGTCTCATGGCTACGGCCTTGAAGGTTTGGCCGTTCTGTTTCTGTTGTGCCTAGAATGTCAGCTGCATTCTTCGCTGCTCTCTTAGGCCAGTTGCTTCTAGTTTCCTGCAGTAAAACCGGCTCTAGGATTCAGGCCTCCATTGCATCCAGAATAGATAGAATGCAAACTCTGGGACTTTTGATGAGAAACAAGAAGGCCCTAGTGGACTGTTTCTCCCAGTCTCCCAATCATGTAAACCTTTTCCTTCGTGCTTACGATGCACAAACACAAAATAGAATCCCCAAGATCTTTGAGTTAATGAACCTTAGGACCCCAAAGGACCCTCCGAGGACAGGTGGGCCTTTCTCTTCCTGTCACAAGTGAGGCTTTTGAAACTTGGAGAGGTGACTCCTTTGATGGCAGGGAGAGGCCCTACGCCTGGGGTAGTAGACACTCAGACCCCACAGTTTGCCCCCTGTGTGGGTTGTCGTGGGAACAAGGATGGCGCTATGATGGGCTTCTGAGCCGAGGCATAGCTCTGCTCAGGCGCTTGCTGTGGAATTTCTTACTTTCTTATTAAAGGTATGATAGACTTGATGGCAGTGAGATTTTATACTTTTCATTGACATGGTTGTCATAAAACATTATAATCATTTCCGGTGTCCAACAGTGATTCAATATACATATATTTTGCAAATAAATCACCAAGGAACTCCCTGGTGTGTCAGTGGGTTAAAGATCCGGTGTTGTCATTGCTGTGGCTCAGGCTGCTACTGTGGCATGGGTTCAATCCCTGGTCCAGGGTCTTTCGAATGCTGTGGGTGCAGCCAAAAAAAAAAAAAAATCACCACAATGTCTATTAATGTATCTGGAATTCCTGCCAGTGTGTTAATGATCCAGCAGCTGGGTGTAATGGGTTAAGGATCCAGCGTTGCTGCAGCTGTTGGGTAGTTCGCAGCTCCGGCTCAGATTCAATCCCTAGTCCAGGAACTTCCATATGCCAGAGTGCAGCGAAAAAAGAAAAAAAAGGGTACATCCATCACCACACAGTTATCATTTTTTTTCTAGTGATGAGAACTTTTAAGAACTATTCTTTTAGCAATTTCAAATATGCAATACAGTATTATTAATATAGTCATCATGCTGGATATTACATCCCAGGACTTATTTATTTTATATTCTCTGGAAGTTTGTAGGAAAAGTCTTACATTTAAAGTGACCCTTAATAAAATGACTTTTCCAACTGATGTACCAAGTAGTAAAACTTACCTATTTGAATCTGTAATTGATCAATCATGAACTTACACCCGGGATCAGATACCCTCCAGGTGTGGGTGGAATAATCCTAATTTTTTTTTCACAGTTCTGGGGGCTGTTTTAGTAGGTCAGAATTACCTCAAAAGACATTTAAATGATGTTTTAGGTTCAAACGGAAATGAAAAGCACATAAAATTGCAAGACGTAAGAATTTCAAGAATGTGGCAGAGCTGAAAACTCACCAAGAAAACACTCAATTAGACGTCTCTTGGTCTGCCCATTTATCCGACACAAATCCCTTCCCATCACCACCCCGCCGGCATTTAACCCTGTAAGGGTTAACAGAGGACTGTGGAGCCGGCACCTGGCTCAGACCCCAGCCAGGACCAAGGGCCTGGTCCTCTGGGGCTGCCATGGCCCAATGCTTGTGACACTTCTCCTGCAAGTCTCAGGTCCACTGGGGCCCGGGACCAGGGTCGTTTCACCAGAAGGAGGACCAGAGGGTCGCCACACAGCCCTTCCCGGGGCTGCAGAGGCCTCCTTTGTTCCAAGCAGCCCACGGGCGGCCCTCTGCATATCCCGCATCCGAGGGCGTGCGAGGTCACCGTCTCCCAGGAAACTCAGAGCAGGCCTGTCCCAGAGAAGGCCAGACAAAGGGACACCAGGAACAAAAACATTCGGGAGTAAGGGACGAACTTCAGCTGATACAGCATGAGAACAGGAAAGCAATGCCAAAGACCAAGGCCAAAGAGAAAAACAGAAAGGGAATTTCAGGGGAAAGGGCTCTGGGGTAGAAGAGAGGCGTCCTGTCGGGGTTCCGTGGCGTCAGGTGCGGAGGGCTCGGAGGATCGGCTCAGGCCCCGAATCCCTGCCCCCCACCCCCCAACAACACACAGCCAGCAGGGTGTCAGGCCCTCTCTGCTCTGGGTGGGCTGAGTTCAGAGCCACCTCGGGTACGAGCAGTGCCGCCTCTCACCCTCCGCAGTTCGATGGGTGAGAGCCCTTGTCCCGAACGTGCTGTCTCTCAGCTGCCACTCCCGAAAAGATTAAAACAAAAACAAAAACAAAAACAGAAAGCCCTTCTGACGAAGTTCAGCCTGGCCAGGGCAGTCCCAAACTCGCCCCCCAAAACTTCCAGCCTTCTAGAAACAAACCGAACATTAAGCCCATAGGTTTTGTAAGAAGCTCCGTGGGCAGGTTCCTAGGAACTGAGAGGTCTCTGGCTTTGTTAAGTTGTGAAAGATGTCCAAGTCGAAGTCAGCAGAGAAAACTGTTACTAGTCATGAGACGAGCGGGTGATGCCTGAACCACATGTGGGTCCTCGGGCCGGCCCGGCCTCCTGCTCGGGCCTGAGCTGGGGGCTGCTGGGGACACGCTCGCTTTGATTCCGCCCGGATCCTTGAGCAGGGCCCTCGGGAGGGTCGGCACCCACTCAGTAGTGGAGGCTCTGGAGTCCGCTGTCTTAATATCCTAAAGAGGCCTCAAGCTGGATTAGTTTTGGGGACGTGAGGAATGTTGTCCTTGATGTTCCAGAAGCCGTGGTGAGGCAGCGCTGTGAGTAGGAGGGCTCTTCCCCAAAACTGCGGAAAGAATTCCTCCTTCGGGATTCACGCCTCCATCCGCACATCTTTTTTTTTTCTCCTGTCTTTTTAGGGCCGTCCCCACAGCATATGGAAGTTCCTAGGCGAGGGGTCAAATCGGAGCTACCGCGGCCAGCCTACACCACAGCCACAGCCACAGCCACAGCAACGCGGGATCCGGGCTGCATCTGTGACCTACACCACAGCTCACGGCAACACCAGATCCTTAACCCACTGAGCGAGGCCAGGGATCGAACCTGCGTCCTCATGGATACTAGGGTTGTTACCACTGAGCCACAACGGGAACTCCCACACGTCATTTTTTAATGCTCTTGGGGTGGCGCGTGCAGGAGCGGCCACCAGGGCCAAACCACAGAGTGAGGGATTCCAGGAAGCATGTGTCCCTGGGGCAGCCAGACTGCAGAGCTGCCAGGGCTGGTGGGGGCTTGGGATGTGTGCCTTCTCCCTGGTCACAGGGTGGGCTTCTTCAGTTAATGCAGCCCTTCGCCCTCTGCTCGCCCCACCCCTGCATACACAAGCCTACCTGCGCCAGAGGCCCCAACCCCGACCTGAAAGCCGTGCCCTGAAACACTGGCTCCTCTTTTCTTCCTTTATGCAGAGTCCTTCAGGCTCGGCTCCTGGCTAACCTTGGCCCCTCCAGCCCATCTTAAAGACTCTTAATGCATTTTTCAAGCCTTCCCCATCACCCATTAGGACTTTCTGTTTAACTTCTCATATTTACTGCTTGTCTCCTCAAAGCCTGGATCTTCTTCTTTTCTGTCTCCAGCAAGAGAAGCAATGTGAGTTGAAAAAGCCCAGACCTAAGAGTCTCACGGTTCAAACTGAAGCTGTGCCACAATGAGCTGTGTGATCTTGGGCAAGTCGTATAACCTCTCTGACCCCGGTCTCATCTGTGTAATGTTGTTTATAAGAGCCACCTCATGGGCGTTGGTACAATGGTTAGCTCTCGTTCTTCATCCCAGAAGTAGGCACAAAATAAAAAACCTGGATAAGTGGTCTGACTGTGGTTGGCTTTCTGGCCTCAGTCATGTCCAAAGGAGAAAGCAAAGCAGGAGGAAGCAGGGCCACACTTGTGAAAAGGCGCCATGCAGTGTTAGCCAGAGCCATACAGTGTGGCATCAGTTTTATTGTGAAAAGCGTGTTGCACATGGTTCCAAGATCCATGGACTTGGCCAAGGGACTCCCTGGTTGGAAATAATCTGTTAGACGCAGAGTCCCACCTGGAGGCTTCATCAGTCCAGACTTGAACTTCTCCTTATGACCTTAGGGAGGAACACTGTTTCCATCCAGTGGTACACTGCTGTCTCTGAGTCGTCCTGCTGGGAGAGCGTTTGCTGAGTCCTTGCCTAGGAGGAGCTGATTGTATTGGGTGGGAGGAACTGATTGCTACACAGACGCCAGGTCCCCTGTGTTCCTCTGCAGCACTGAGCACAGTGCTGGGCATAGAGCGGATGCCGGGTGCAAGCTTGCAACATGCAGCTCAACTGCCCTGCTCCATGGCCTCGGCAGTGGCAGGAGACGTGAGGTCCACCACGTGGACCGGGCGCTGGCCTCTGACCTGCCAGGGCCCCTTGCAAAGTTCTGAGCTGGAAGGAGTTGGTGGAGTGGGGCCTGGGGTGTAATTCGGAGCCCATCTTGGGTCCAGCCAGCCGCTGCCTGAGCCCCTCCGCAGGCGGGTCCCGCAGGCTCCTGGCTGCCAGCGGGAGACATGTCTGAGCATGTGATGGGGGGTGGCCGTGGCCAGTGGCCTTGGAAGTTGAGCTCCATGGGCACGGCCTCTCCCTCTCAGTGCCCACGGCCACGACACTGACAGTCCTTGTTCAGGGTGCACATGTTGTATTCCTCCCTTGCTGGTGTCCGTGGCGGGCTCGCCTCACTTGGGGAGGGTGCCCTGGTATGGGATCAGCTGTCCCCCTGCTGTGCTGATGGAGAATTTTCAGCCTCTCCTCTCACTTGAAGCCCATCCAGGATTGCTTCCGGATCTCTCTCTGTGTCCCTCTCTTTCCGTGTGAGTTTCTCTCCGTCCGTCTCCCTTTCGCTGTAACTCTGTCTCTGTCTCTTTGTGACTTCATCTGTTTCCCCTCTTTGTTTCTGTCTCCTGTCTCTTTCTCTCTCTCCCTGTGAGTCTCTGTCTCTGCCTCTCTGTCTGCCTCTCTCTCTCCGTCTGTCTCTGCTTCTGCCTGTCCGCCCCTGCCTCTCTCTGTCTCTCTCTCTCTCTGTTTGTGCATAAGGCCCTGAATTGTCTGGCTACAGACAGCACACACTGTCACAAGTCCTCCACAGGAAACATCTATCCAATGAGCGGCCACGCCAGCATACCTGCGTCCCTGCGTTAATGACCCTAAATCCAGAACCACAGCGCTGACCTTGCCGGTGTGTGTACGTCCCCACACTCGCAGCTGTGGCCGCGGAGGAGACTCTGCATTTTCCTTGTGATGCAGAGATCCGCTCTCTTCCCTGGACGCAGGAAGACTGATGCGGAAGAGGGCTGTCAAAGCGCCAGGCAGTGGGCCTTGAAATGCATCTGTTTTTATTCATGTTGAGTCTTTGCAGGTGAGCTGAACTAAATCATAAACTACAAAATGAAAGCAGATTTTTCCTAGCACGCTCATATGGAGCCCACTGAGCGGTTCACCACCATGCCCGCCCCTCTTCCCCGAGCGTCCGGGACCTGCTTGCTGTTCTCTTACTGAGAGGCAGACGGGTCTGTGGCGTGCGGGAGAGCTTCTCCCCTGGGCTGCTCTGCTTGAAGGATCCCCTTGTCTATCTGACCATCATTCAGTGACTCACGGGGCTGCAGAACTGGGCCGCTAGGACCCGGGTACAGCCTGTTATCTCCCAGGATGCTTTTCGGCAGGATGTTCGAATCCTGGAAGGTTTAAGCAGCGTTTTCGACTCAACTTGCTGCAGACTAAGGATGCCAGAACCAGCGCCATGGGGAGGGGGTTGGGGGAGATCCAGTCCTGGGCAGGTGTCTGATGGCTGATTCTTTTTTTATTGTTTCCCTTTTTTTTTTTTTTTTTTTTTTGCTTTTAGGGCCGCACCCGCAGCATATGGAGGTTCCCAGGCTAGGGGTCAAATCAGAGCCACAGCAATGCCGGATCGGAGCCGCATCTACAACCTACGGCACAAATCATGGCAACACTGGATCCTTAACCCACTGAGCAAGGACAGGGATGGAATCTGAGTCCTCATGGACCCTAGTCGGGTTCATTACCGCTGAGCCACAATGGGAACTCCTGATGTCTGATCCTGACATCAAGACAAGGGCTTTGGAGCTAGTGTTGTGGTGGAGTTTCCAGAAAAGATACCCATGCTAATTTCTTTTCTTTCAACTTTATGGCCGTACCCACAGCATATGGAAGTTCCTGGGCCAGGGACTGAATCTGAGCTTCATCTGCCATCAACGCCACAACTATGGCAACGCAGGATCCTTTAACCCACTTCACTGTGCCGGGACTGAACCCATGCCTCCACAGTGACCCAGTCTGCTGCCATCAGATTCTTAACCCACTGCACCACAGTGGGAACTGATTTCTTAACTAGTCCTGAAAGCAAGTGTCAGGGCAAGCATGGCTGAGGCTGGCAGGCCCTGCCCTTCTAAGGATGGCACACATGCAACTCATTCTCTTTTTACTCTGACACAACCCCTTTGGGTCCAAGGCCACTTTCAGCAAGTTCCTATTAGGAAATGTGGGTTCTCTGGTTCTTTGTACTTTCCATCACCACCAACCTCAGTCAACACTTGCTGATTTAAACAAGTGAGAATCAGACATTCAGCCCCCAACTCTGGGCCTCCACATTTGATAAATGAAGGACACCCTTTCACCCCCTGCCCCCCAGCAGCGGTGTCCTGATGACAGCATTTAGGCCAAGCACGGGACTCAGCAGCATCTGCTTTCAGTTCCCATTCTTGGCATATTTTCATGAATTAATTCTTGCAGCGGCAAGGAGAGGGTAGTTACCTTGGCTGTGCTCTGTGTTCACAGGCCACATGGCAGGAACAGCAGAGCACTGCAGGCTCAGCCCAGACAGCAACCTACGGGGGTGCACGCACCTGCCACCAAGGGCACAGCGATCAAGTTCATGCTCACAGACAGGCAGGTCTGGACACTGGCCAGGGGGCCACACCTGTGAGCATGGGCTGCAGAACGCGTGAGTCCTTCTGTTAAATTCCACGTGGCATAAAAATAGTTCAGTCCCCTTCTTCACGTAGTGTAAAAAGTATAATACTTTTAAGAATAATTGATGTACCTAAAATTCAAAATGATTGGTTTATTGGTTATTAGTATTTTTAATCGAAAGGTTGTGCAACCATCACTGTTCTCTCATTCCAGAATTTTTTTATCACTCTGAAAACAAAAAAAGTCCTATACCCATTAGCAGTCCCTCTCGGTTCTCTCTCCCCAGCCCCCTGGAAATCCCTAATCTACTTCTGTCCCTACAGATTTATCTATATTGGACATTTCATAGAAATGGTATCATATAATGTGACCATTTATTCCTGGTTTCTTTCACTCAGCATAATATTTTCAAGATTCATCCATGTTGTAGTTGGTGTCAATGCTTCATTTCTTTCTGTGGCTAAATACCATCCCATCGTATGCGTGGCATCCCCTTTTGTTTATCTCTTCATGAGCTGATAGACGGGTGGGTCATTTCCCCTTTGGGCTGTTATGGATAATGCTGATGTGAATATTCGTGTACCAATTTTTTGTGGACATACATTTTCAGTTACCTTGGGAATATATCTAGGAGCGGAATTGCTGGGTCATTCGTGGGGTTCAACTCTTTGAGGAACCACCACTGTTTCCCCCAGAGGCTGCACTATTTTCTGTTCCCACCAGCACTGTGTGGGGTCTCCAGTTTCTCCTCCTCCTCATCAACTCTTGCTATTGTCCACTTTTTACTTTATAGCCATGCTAGTGGGTGTGAAGTGATATCTCATTGTGGTCTTGATTTGTACTTTCCTAATGACTGATGAGGTTGTCTTTTCTTGAGTTTATTGGCCATGTGTATTATCTACTTTGGTGAAATGTCTATTCAGATCTTTGTCTGTTTTCGGAGTTCCCGTCGTGGCTCAGTGGTTAACGAATCCGACGGGGAGCCGTAGGGTTGTGGGTTCAATCCCTGGCCTTGCTCAGTGGGCTAAGGATCCGGCGTTGCTGTGAGTTGTGGTGTAGATTGCATATGCGGCTCAGATCCCGCGTTGCTGTGGCTGTGGCGTAGGCCAGCAGCTACAGCTCCGATTAGACCCCTATCCTGGGAACCTCCATATGCTGCGAGTGTGGCGCTAGAAAAACCAAAAAGACAAAAAAAAAACTTTGTTCTTTAATTAGACTATTTGTCTTCTTATTGTCGAGTCAATAATTACACTTTTTTTGCTCGATGTACGTTCCTGCCCAACAAATATTGTAAAGTGATTATTTCCCCCCAAACGGTGAAAATAGCCCAAGCTCAAAGCAAGAAAAGGCCAAGCGCCAGAAAATGCAGGATGCATTGGCCAAAAGAAGGTAGTAGAATGAGGAAGGTCAGGAAGAAAAATGAAGTAACTTTGTTTTAAAGCCAAAACACTGCAAGGCAGTTCACTGAGGCCTCTGTGCCTGTGCGGTCCTGCAGAAGGCGCTGTTCAAACAAGGACAGTGGCATTGGCTTTGGTGCTGGTGCTCCTCTCCAGAGCCCTGTTGGGTAAATGCATCTGAGACAGAATATTAACTCAGGTAGTCAGTGTAGGAGTGTGGGCTTCGATGCATTGATACGGCCTTTGATTAACATTTATGGTTTAAGGTCTCCAGAGAGTAATTCCCCACAGGCCTTGTTTACTATAGAAAATGTGCCTTCCCCCAGACAGACCACAATCTCCAACCCACTCCTCAACTGATAGAAAAGGAATGAGAGGAATGGTGACCTAGTCCAAGGGAAGAGAAGGACAAAGAAGTCATCAAACTTATGGAGACAGTTCCATCCCTAAAACCCCTGTTGGACAACGAGTGATAGAGGTAATTGAACAAGGCCAGTAGGAGAAAACCGCATCTTTCTGGACCCCACGTTGGCACCCCCCCATCTTTAAGGAATAAAAACTCCTATAGGACAATAGAGAAGGGGGCTCTTCTCCCTGCTCCCAGCAAGCCTGGGAGCTTTTTGCTTTCCTTTAATAAAGACTTTGCTTGCTTGCTGCCTGCGTGTCCGCGGAGTTCATTCTGTGACTGCCGTGAACAAGAACCTGGATTCTGGTATCATCTTTCTGGTATCACATCTACACACACACA